>JAPYZO010004896.1:0-11953 GCA_030522905.1 Torymus flavipes | reverse complement strand
CAGGTTTAACGTAAAGTTAAAGCACGATTAAAAATTAGAAATTCAAAAGTGCCGCCGAACTCGATGGTAACTGTATATGCGCACGTGGTAATACGGCAGGAGAGAAACGTGCATCACACGTTTACACCACCACGTTTCACCCTCAAGCCAATCCCATCGAGCGTGTGAATCTAACGGTGAAGACAATGATCATGTCTTACACAGAGGAGAATCACCGGTTCTGAGATGAGAAACTGCATGAGCGTATAACAGTGCCGAACACAGCTCTAACAAGAGAAGTCCTGCCATGCTCATTTACGGCCGACAGCCCACACCGCCGAAGACACTATGGCGAGAAGAGGATAGGTTAGCCGAAGAGCAAGGGCAGCGAGAAGCGGTAGATGATTGGGCGGCGCCCATGCATATGCTCCGCGAATTGCATGACCGGGCAGCGACCGACGCGCAAGCGGAGCAGGCGAGACAAGCCAAATATTATGACGCTCATCGTCGACCTCCAGAATTCTGTCTAGGCGATCGTGTATGGAAAGAGAACAAGGTCCTATCCTCAGCAGCTCAGAAGATAGCGGCTAAACTAGCCCCGAAGTACGCGGGGCCATACACAATTGTGAGTATTCTGGGCGAAAAAACCTATGAGATCCAAGGCGAGGATGGTCGAACGATACGTCCCGTCCATGCGCAGCAACTCAAGCGCTATATCTCCGCAGGAGAGCCCGAGGACTACTTGAATGAAAGTAGTCAATGAGTAGTACCAGCGCTACCAACGGGGGATTCTTCAGCCGAGCGAACTGCGCTAGTGGGCGACATAATTAGCGAAGGGGGTGTACAGCCACGGGCGACGGCTAAGCGGCGCGGTTCACCTCGTAAGAGCCCAAGCGAGGCCCAGGAAGGCCAAAGGGCTCGAAGAAGAAGCCAGCACCTGTCGACCCTGGGCAGATTAGTAACCCACCATTGTGGAGTTCATCGGCGGCATCGTCGCAGGCATCGACGCCGTAATTTCGCCTCCCGCCCGTCGGAAGGAGAGGAAGGAGAGCCCTCCACCGTAGAGATAAAGGAGATAGTGGCGCCGGAGCCAAGAAGATCTGCAGCAGCGAGGAGACGAGCGATCTCGTCCCGAAGAAGAGGCATCGGCGCACCGGGCCGATGCTGCCCGAGCCCGCCGAGAAAAATCCGCCCGAGCCGGCACCGAACGACGAAGTCGGTACGGCCTGCGTTCCAGTGGAGCGGATGTTGGAAGAGGCGCGGCGCCTGAACATGTCCTCGCGCGCCGCGAAGGACGCTTCCTTGGCAGCACTGGAGGCTTTTCTCCAGTGCCACGGTGAGGCTGCCAAGCAGCGAGCTGGCAAATGGGTCGGCGGGGTCCAAGGCTGGCGAGAGCAACTGTCGGCCCCCGCAGAGGCCAAGGAAGCCTAGAGGCGCCGCATCGCCCTCCAAGAGGCGTAGGAACGCGCCAGGAGAGCGCTCGAAGAGGAGCAGGCGGCCCGGGAAGACCTGGAATCGAACGCGCTGCCCCGGTGCTTCATGTGTTGAGAGCTTGGGGTGCGCAAGTCGAAGCACTGCCCTAAGCAATATCCCCTAAGCAACGTCTGGCGGGGTGGGGGGGGGGTGCAACGCGTACCCCAGTCGCGATTCGAATCTGCCGCGCGAAAGCAGTGAGCGCGCGCGCAACTCCCGTGTAGCCGAACTGAGGCTCGCGCGCCGTGCGTATCGAGTCGGTCTCGCGACGCGTAATATGCCCGTCATCCGTCGCGAAGCTGCTTATCTATTCCCGTGGGTCACGGTAGCCATCTTAGTGTCTGCTACCGCGCCGAACACACCGTGTACTTCTCTGTCTCGCGTTTTAACGTCCGCGCCGACCTTTTTATAAATTCATCACGGGTGGGAGAAGCGGAGACGCCGACAAGCGTGCGAGAGTGAATTGGAGAGAGAGAGCAAGTTCGCGCCGCATGTGCACGAGCAGCAAGAGCGAGCGAGAGAGAGCAGTGCGAGAGAGAGAGGGAGAGAGAGAGAGTTTTCGTCCATCTCTCGACTCTCTTATGTGAAAGGCTCGCACAGAAATCGTCCCGTGCAAGCTTTCTGTTTGTCGTACGAGTGGGTGCGTGTCAGCCCGCTGTACTTAACGAGTACGCGCGTAGCCGAGCAGCAGCTTCGCCGCGCGCCGTTTCGTTCGCGCGCTTTCATATTAACCGTCGCGCGCGAACTAACATTTTAACTGTATGAATAATCGCATCGTGGATGTAAACTTTTTGTCGATTAATATACTTGTCTAATCTCGTTATTCGTCGCGTTGTCTATACAACCCGTCCTTCTCCCAGATATCGCCGCCTCCGCGGAAAAACGAGTCATCTAGTCGTTTTCAAATCTGAGCAAAGCGGTCGCATGCTTTACTCCACAAGCACGCACTTTTAGACTCAGCTCCAATAAGTTGGAAAGCGAACTTTGCGTACGAACTTCGCGTTGTTTTCGGGATTTTAGGAGCTGATCCCCGCGTTCGTCATTTTAGTATGACACCCGCGGCACCGTGTTCTAGGACATCGCTGGCCTGTGACTTTTCGGGATTTTCTCCCCAAAAGTTACCTGTTACAAGACGAGCTGTCTATTTATTATGGATTAGCCATTCGTAGAAAGAGTGATTCAGTTGAGAACATGAGAAACAGTATATGGGCTACACTGGATCATAAATTATGTACTAATGCCAAACCGCAGCACGACAAATGTCTTATTGGAGAGGATTTATGGTGCACATGGCAACTGGCTAAGGCTACAAATACTTAGCTAAGTAGAAACATAAGAGCATCATAAGCTATCAAATCAGTCTATGAAGATCTGACTAGTGAAGATCCTATAACCCGATGTATTGGCAGTTATACACAAAACAGCAATGAAAGCTTCAACTCGACTGTGTGACGGCCCCGAAATCCATTTCAAGTGGTAAAACAGTCTTGGATGCGGTTTGTGTATACAATGATCTTCAATTTTACATATCCTGGAGGCAATGGACTTGGAAATCAGCCCGAACATCTATGAAATGTGCCTGGAGGTCGAAAAACAGCGCATAAAGCTTGCAGAGAGATCGCTATCTAAAGCGGTAAAAGAGATAAGGATCACTTCAAGATCAAACAGAAAATGCAAGAGCAGAACGATAATCTGGAAGGCCAATTGTATGATACAGGCATCGCAGATTAAAGGCATTTCAAAATTATTCACGATTTTCTACTACTCAAAACTTAGAACGCGTTTATCTAAAAACTGCATTTTTCAAGTTCGACGGAAACATAAGTCAGACAATTTTCAACCAATTCACGTGAAATTTTAAGTATATCTTTAAAAATATATTGTCTATGGAAGTAGGTAGGATTTTTTTTTATATTGCATAGTTTATTTGTTATTAACAATATTGTGACGATTTTTTAGGCAAATTTTTAACATCTCACTTTAAAAAACTAGTAAGAAATGGCTATTCCTCATCTGTAAACAGGTGAGAAATGGCCCTTGACGAGGGTAAAAATGCTCCTTTCTCACCTAAAACTAGTGAGAAATGGATATTTCTTACCACTTTTACAAAATACGCTTGAAATGCGAAATTTTCTCTCCTACTTTCACACGTGAAAAGGCCCTATTTAATGCCTGGGTTAAGTAAAATATATTTCTAAACGCATTATTTAAGTTCACATTTCTCTCTCTCTCTCTCTCTCTCTCTCTCGCTCTCTCTCTCTCTAATTATCGATTTTTTAGCAGTAAGGCGGATCTTAATACGGTTTTTTGCATCCGATTCGAGAGAGTATGCACAAAATTTGTGAACTAAAGTGATCAATGAGTTTTTTGAAATACATTTTTGCATAAAAAATTTGAATTTTATAAGTGCATTTCTTTCAAAGAGAAGATAAATAACAAATTGATAACTCGGGAAATATTGATGGAAATGAGTCCAGTTTTGCTACTTCGGTCGCTGAACACGAATATCGCAACGGCGACGGTTTCCGAAGTACCTGGTGTCCACGATGGACAGTCTGTACGTCGTCTCCAAGAGTTTTATGGGAATTTGTAACATAATTAGTCGAAACTTATTATTGGGGGATTTTTGAGGTAGCTGAACATGAATATTGCGACGGTAACGGTCTCCGAAGTATCTGGTATCCAGGGTGGACAGTATGAAATTATGATGTGAAATAATTTCTACATTTGAACAAATGCAGCCTGTACAATTTCTGCATGCAAGATTGCAAATTAATCTATGCTTTCTGCATCCACATGAATTACCGCAATCTTTTTTGCAACGGCAGAAAATTAAATTCATGATACTGGGTGGACCAGGAGGCTGTGCCACCTTTATAGGAATTAAAGAATTTTCCACAAGTTCCTATCCCCAATCTGTTGGATTTAAAATGTCTTCTCGGTGCAATCAATTCTGCCCTAGTAAATACACTCTCTTTAAGTTTTGCGTGAATGCATCTACCGTAGGTAGAATTTTACTGATGGTAACTTTTTTATCCTTAGTAATAGCTATTGAATACATCCTGTACCTATAAGGTTCAACCAAATGAGTATTACTCGGCTTGCACTCATCAAGTATATTCGGCTTCCTAAAGGTCAGTGGAGCATTATACATTGCTAGTAATAGTTGACAGCCGTGTTCAACTATGTCTTCAATAGACAAATCAACTTTGAATTTTTGTGCATGGATATTAAAAGCGCGAAATTAAAAAAAAATGATCTTCAGTAGACAAACTTTTTAGTCCTGGGCACTAAAATTTACACCTTCCTTATAAAATTTAAATAAATAATTAAGAATAATATATTTAAATTCAGGTAAAAATGATGTAATACTCAAGATAATTCCAGGAGACGACGTTGCTTCTGTCCACCCTGGGTACCAGGTACCTCAAAGACCGTTGCCGTCGCGATATTCATGTTCAGCGCCCCCAAAAATACCAAGTAACAAGTTTTGTTGAATTATGTTACAAATTCCCATAAAACTCTAGCGATCGACGCTCATACTGTCCACCCTGGACATCAGGTACTTCGAAGACCGTTGCCATCGCGATATTCGTGTTCAGCGACCCAAAACACCCCGAAGTAGAAAAACAGGACTCATTTCCATCAATATTTACCGAGTTGTCAATTTGTTATCTCGCAATTATCGCTGTATGACCCATCATCATCAGAGAGCAACGGTCGGAACAAAAACAGCTGATCAAGAGGAAAGGAAGGGAAAAAAAGTTTCAGAAAACAGCCCTCGGAAATATTCAAGTTCGATATACCTCAAATCGACATAATATTTTCAATTGAAATTTTTTATACATGTAGTATATCAAAAAAGCTACCCATTGATTTAGTTAAAGTATAAAATAAAATATAATCAAACGCGTAAAAAATTAATGAAATTCTCGTACACCCAATTTAAATATGTATGTACCATGGTCGACCCTTAGGCTATTTCTATATTGGACAGATACTTGCTCCCGCGCTCTTTGATTCCCACCAATACTAAAATCCAATAAATAGATATTCGTTTTTTTATTGGAATTATGGTGGTTTTCCTTTGTTTGACCAAGACAAATTATGGTTTTCAATATTACAAGATAATTAACTGCGTAAGTTTGTTTTCTTTGTTATCAGGCGGTAGAGTTTCCTCTCTCTTCGCGGTCCTGCCACACTGATAATCAATTTATAGCAACTTTAAAAAAATTACTCATATTATATTGTATTCTGTGTTAGGTGTTATTATATTGCTTTCTGTTATTGTAATTTTTGGAGTATGGTTTCGTGGTAAACAGATGCCAGTATCACTCATTGATATTGTGATGTCTATAACAATACAATGCATGGAACATTCAAGTCACAGAAACATTACCAACAAGTAAAAAATCAATTTATCGATACATGAAATTATAAAAATATCTTAAATCGTATGTATTGATATATCAAATGATATATGAAATGAAATGAAATGGCATAGCAATACTTGTAGCAATGTCTTACGATATCTATGCTGAGAATATCGTAATATTATTTCGTAAAATTATAACGCGATAAATGATCAAACCGCAGGCCACAGAAATATTTCCAAGGCGTACAGAATCAATTCTTTGCTACTTGACAACAAAGGATATCTCTGCAACATTATAACATGGAGTTCTTGCAATGTAAACTTACAGTAAAATTTCCGCGATACAGTGTTGTGATGAATTAGTTCTTATTAATACGCTTATATTTTGTAATATTATAGTGTGTTATGAGATAAAGTTCAGCTAAAAATAAATTGCAGCGATTTGGACAATTGATCTATTACGACTAAATAACAAAAAATACCTCTGATCTGATGACTTATTTTACAACACTTGTGTGAATGCTTCCTCTAATTCCTGTGTTAAGAGCCAGTCATTCAACTGGCGACGATCATCGGGTCGACAACGTTTCACGATCCGAAGACACTGAGCCACTACTCTCTCCAGTCGTACAAGTGATGAGAATCGATCGATAAAGCCGTCTGCTCGTTCCGTGTTGTTGAGAGAACAGTTCAGAACCACTGATTCCATTTTCCTTGCCAATTCTTCAGAAGGGAGCTCCACATCTTCTGGAATGGAGTGTACTGAATGAGATCGAGTGAAATCGCTAAGCCAGGGCGGCCTAGTCCACCAAAGCGAAGAACGCTGCAGACTCGAAGGAAGCATTCCTCGCAATACAATTTCGGCTGGATTCTCAGCAAACTGGACGTGACTCCATGTCACGTGTGGAAGATTGGGCTGGATTTCTGCTACCCGGTTGGCCACGAAGACGTTCCAGCGTGATGGATCGGATTTGATCCAAGCTAAAACGATGTTGGAATCAGTGCGGGCGTGGGTCGCAGCCGACACGTTCCGCAATTCTGTCGTCACTCGACAGAGAAGCCGTGATAAGAGAACTGCTGTACAGAGCTCTAGTCGTGGAATAGAGATGGTTTTTATCGGCGACACCTTCGTCTTAGCAATCATCAAGCAGGAAGATCTCTTGCCCAGATGATCCTGATTCACCAAGTAAACGGCCGCTGCAATGCATGCTTGCTAGCATCCGCGAATCCGTGTAGCTCTGAAATCCCGGCGATTGTTGATCCAATCCATCTGGGAAGGCTGCACTTGTTAATGTTGGGGAGATCAACCGCGAATTGGCTCCATCTCCTTTCCCAACTCGTTAGGCAGAAAATCATCCCACGAGATGCCATGTCTCTATACGCTTTGCAGCAAGACCTTTGCTATGAGGAGCACGGGAGCTAAGCAACCCATGGGATCGTGCAGTCTTGCTATGATCGATAAGACCTGTCTCTTTGTGGTTATAGAGCGATCCGAGGTAAGGTTCATTCTGAAACGGAACTCGTCCGCAATCGGATCCCATGAGACACCTAAGGTCTGAATCGGGTTTTCATTCATGAAGTCACGCCATGCTGGCCGAAGTCTATCGTGAACAGGAATGTCTTGAAGGATTCGTGGCTCGTTAGAGGCCCATTTCCGTAAGTGGAAGCCTCCACCCTCTAGTAATCCAACAAGTTGATTCTTCAGGTGGATCGCCGCATCGATATCTTCGGTACCTGAGAGGACGTCATCCACGTAAGTGTCCCGAAGAAGCCCTTCCGCTGCATCTGGATATCGATGGCCGTCGTCCATCGCAAGTTGCCGAAGAGTCCGGATTGCTAAATAGGGAGCACATCGAGTCCCGTATGTGAGAGTCAGCAGCCGGAAATGCTGCACCTTGTTCTCTCTTGGACGCTGCCAGACAATCCGCTGAAGATTCGTGTCTTCGGGGTGCACTAGTATTTGTCGATACATCATCTGTATATCAGCACAGAAGACTACGCGTGGCTTCCGCCATCTCAGCATAATTGCAATAACGTCAGCCTGGAGGGATGGTCCTGGCCTGAGTCGCTCGTTCAAGGTTGCCGCGGATCCACATCTCCGAGAGAAATCGAACACGACCCGTAACTTGCGCCCGTGGTCAACTTTCTACCAGATACCATGATGAGGCAGGTATTGAACCCCTCCATCAGGCTGCGTCCTGACGACTTCACTCTGGCAGATTGGCCTCATGTGTCCGAGCATCTTATAATCTCGCATAAACTCTTCGTATTGAGCTTTGAACTCTCCATCTCTGTCCATGCGTCGCCGGACTCCTTGTAACGCTGCTAATGCCACCCTCAATGTACTTGACGCTGAAGCTGTCTCGGAGAGTGACTTGATCGGGAGGCGAACCATGTATCGGCCATCCAGTCGTCTCTCATGCGTATCGTTAAACAGGCGTTCGCATTTCTCGTCGTCCTCTGATCTGGGGGCCTAAGCTCTCACTTCCTCTAATTCCCAGAATTGACTCAAGTCCTGGAATGGATGGCGATGCTCAGTGGTTGTTATCGAACACGATATCACGTTGCCATGTGGGTCTTGCCTGTCTTGACTCATTGGAGCCGCTCCTAAAACGATCCAGCGAAGCCTCGTTTCTTGAGCAATCGGAGATCGAGACTCTCCATGTATTACGCCACTGAGCATTAGATGCTGATAGGAATCTGCACCGAGGATTATCTTTATGCTGCTTCATTTATTGTAATCGGGATCAGCCAGTGGCAGATCTTCTATGTGTGAGAGTGATCGATGAGGGATGACTGTGCTGGGTGACGTAATGTTCAATTGTGGGATCACTAGGGCATGGACATGTATGGTTTGATCTGGGAAGATCATGGACTTGATCTCAAGCATTATGGACTTCATCGAGAAGGCAGTCTACCGGCCACCCACTGCTGTGATGCCCGTGCGAGCGGAGACTATTGATAACCCGGCTCTTTGGACGAGATGAAGATCGATTAATGTCACTTCTGAACCGGTGTCAATTAAAGCACGGGCGTGAATTGGTTGGCCCGACAATGTTGACAGTACAATTAGAGTGGTGGGCAGAAGTACTAGTCAATCTTGACGTTTCGTTGTAGAAGTGGAACTCGTCATAGCTTGCTTTCTGGTTTCCGTCAATGGTTTCTTAGATGGTGTTGTATTGGTCAAACCCGATCCTAGCCTCTTGGTTGTCGGATGAAGCAATGTGTGGTGTGATCCGTGACACTGATGACAATGATCCGACAGTGTATATTGTGTTCGCATGTGCCCAGGTCTTAAGCAATTGAAGCATAGACCACAGGGCTGCGCCATGGATCGTCTTTCCTTCGGCGTTGAGGATTCGACCGATGGGCATCTGCGGAAACTGTGGTTGCCCTGGCACTTGGGACAATTCCCCTCCGGAGGCAAATGATCGTACCTGCTTTTCTTGTGGCCGAGAGTTGGATAATGGCAATTCTCGAGCACTAGCAGATCGAAGAGCTCGTATGCGGGACGTAATGAACTCGGAGACTGCGGTCGAAGACGGAAACTCCTGTTGACTCCCAAAAGTCTTCTCCCAATCCTTTCGCGTCTCTGGATCAAGGTCGTCGATCAAAAAGAATGACATCCAATGATCCCATGTGTCATCAGACATGTCGAGTGCCCGAAGCGATTCTCGAGCCATTGTTACTCGGTCAAGCAGCGAACGAAACCCTGCGGCCGTTTCTCCCTTTGAAGCAGGTGCGTGAACAAGCCGGCCCATATACTGAAGGACGAGAGTACATTTCTCATCGTAACGTTCGACGAGTATCTTCCAAGCCACCGTATAATTGGCATCAGTGATTGGTACTGTTGAGAGCGCCGCCTTGGCCTCCCCCTGCACTGCTCCTTTCAGATATTGAAGCTTCTGTACGTTCGACAAAGTCGGATGAAGATGAATCAGTGATCGAAAGACATCTCGAAAAGCTTCCCAATCAACGAGATGTCCCGAAAAGGTAGGAGGGTTATTCACGGAAGCGGGGCCAGGTCTCTACTGACGCGCCTTGGGACTTCATTCGCAACAGCCGCAACACCACCTTGTAGATCGTATAGATGACCCAGAGCAGTAGTGTATTGGCACTCCGAGGATAAATAGACATGTTCTGAAAATATTCACTCTCTTGGAGATCAGCAACAGCTTGTAGACGCGGATGCATTTCCTGAAAGGTATTCCAATACCTTCCAAGAAGATCCATACGACTCCGTATGACACCAGCGGTGAGATTCTGTTGTCCTCCTTTCAACGTATTGGTCTTGAAGTTTGCAATTAGGCCCACTAGTGCCAACTGTCTGGTGAGATCTTCCATTATTGAAGCTTGCACTATCCTTCTGGAATATTAGAAACACAGAAGGTTGCACAGGAGGATCAGAGCCCTGATCACTCCAATAAAGCTCACGTCGAGCGCGATGTGACCTCGTCACATTCAGAAAAACAAGTGTATGCACCTTGGTCTGAATCGAGTGACTGTGCACGACGGTTCCCGTGTGCAACACGTTGTCAACGAATAGGCTGTGGTTGGCTGTTGTCCAGAGATGATCGATGATGTGCAACCTGGTCTGAGTCGGTTGACCGGTCAAAGCGACTCCCCTATGCAATCAGTCCATCACGCCTTTGGATCCCAACACACACCTCTATGAGATCTTACACTCTCACCACGATCCAGCTCGAAGGACCAAGGAATCTCTTGGAGATTCATACTACCATCGGCCCCACACTTTGGCGGCTTGTGGGAAGCAGCTGTCAAGATCGCAAAGGTACACTTAAAACGAATCATCGGAACACAGCTCTGGACATATGAAGAGCTCATCACCTTTACCACCCAAATCGAGGAAGCGATAAACTCTCGGCCGCTCACTCCATTATCAGGAATGCCTGATGATCTCGAGATCCTTGCGCCAGGACACTTCTTGGTCGGTGGTTCTCTCTCCCACATTCCTGAACCATCAGCAACAGAGTGTCTGGACCATCTGACGCATTGGCGTTTAGTGCAGGGGATGTTCCATCATTTCTGGGAGCGTTGGGCTCGAGAGTATCTGCAAACGCTCCAACAAAGATCAAAATGGACTCGAAAGACATCCAATTTAAAGGAAGATGATATGGTTTTCATATTATACCCCACATTGATGCGATAACACCGCTGGCCGCTCGGTACTGTTACCTCGGTGCACCCCGGTGCTGATGGATTTGTTCGCACTGCTACGTGATGACCGACCCATCACTAAGCTGGCTCTGCTACCCATCTCTCAGTCTCCGTCATCGACTGAGTGACGTCAAACGTAAGGCGTGGGACCTGACTACGACCATTTCGTTCAAGAACGAGGCGGGCGGGATGTTTACGCAAAACATTGCGCTTGGCGCGAGCGTAGCGCTGCCCTCCCCCCTTACCAACCTCGCGAGTCGGTCGGCGGCATCGGCCGTTGCGCGCAGCATCGGCTCAGGCTACACGAGCGGCGCCACGTGTCTCCTCCAACTCGAGCTATCCGGATCGAAGGACCAGATGTTACTACAATGCCGATCCGCCGCCGTAGGGAGAGGAGCTCTCAAAGAAAACCGAAGACTTTGCTCAATATGGTTTATTATTGTTATTATTATATAATTCATCTATCATTCCGAATAATTCTGAATTAATAAATTCCCAATAAATCATATTGAGCGAAGTCTTCTATTTTACCTATACTGGATTAGCCAATGAAATTTTTTGATAACGCTCTGAAGTTGGCTTTTAAATGTTCAATTCGATACTAATCGCTATCTTCCTTTTATAATAGATTTCAGTGGTGTATCTGTAGTATTTATATGCTATATCTTATTTAATTATATTTAGATAATATTTCTTCTTATTACCACTTGATATACTATTAATCAAAGTCACAGAAATATTACTGTGGTATACAGAACTGACTTGATACAACATTATGACAGGGAAATATCTCCGAAATATTATGATGTCATGTATTTATATGCAATATTTTTTTTTCTATTTCAGTCGCCAACGTGGCGTCGGTGGGCAAGGAGCCTCCCGATGCCACTCTCACAAAATATTACAAGTGCCACCCGCAAACCAGAGTAGGAGCGGTTTTGTGCGCGA
>JAPYZO010004895.1:0-16092 GCA_030522905.1 Torymus flavipes | reverse complement strand
ATATATATAAAAGAAAAATAACAATAACGATCGGCTCGTACCGTCGACCAGCGATGATGTATACACACGTTCGTAGAGGAGGCGAGAGAGAAAAAAAGAACACGCTGCACACACAGCCGCGCGCGCACGACTCCTCGGCGATGACTGAGGCAGGTGCGCAGCTAAGCAAAAGAGCGTGGCGCGCTATACACCGCGGCACCGATAAACGCGCTATATAGGTATATATAGGCACGTTGTAATACCTGTCTCTCTCTGTTGCTCGCGTGGTGAGCGACATGAAGCTGATTCGAATTGCGCTCTCCGGTGATGATGGAAGCTGAGAGTGGATAGAGATGATGAGTGCAGTTTTTCGAGAAGGAGATATAAGGTACGAGGGAAATGTGAGTCGGGGTGAGTAGGTGAGGTGTGGGAATTTTCGTTTCTCTTTTATCATGAGTGAGGTTTAGTGTAGGTAAGATAAGTTGAGTTCTTTAATGAAAGATTGTTGTAGAATAAAGGTGAATTTTATCAGGAAATATAATAATGCCACTATTTGTAGATAAATCCATAATAAATTGGTTCGATTAAAATTTAATCGATGAAGTAAACAGGGAATATTTGAGTTAATCTTATATTTAGAACAAGGAAATCGCATTAAAAATTGTTTTTGTCTTGAGAATCCGTAATAACGGAGTACATGTAATATCAGAGGAAAAATTAAAATCATTGTGACAAATATTTCTGACAAGGCAAACATATTTTTTCAGATAAGATAAAATTGTGTAAAGAACATTACTCAATTTAGATTTAGCATACGTTTCGCTCAATTCAACAATGAAAGAAAAGAAAGTCACCTTATTTTCTTTTTATATGCGCATATTAATGAGTATCATTTTATAAAACGCGATATATTAAAACAAAATTTTATTTAAAATATTTTATAATAAAATTATATAGTTATTGTACTATTTGTATTACCAATTATATGTATTTTATTTTTAATACTGTTTTTTTCGGACGGTTGAATGACGCACCAAAATCGGATCGGATTTATTAACGTTAATTTTTTGTGCTAAGTGTAGCCTGCTTTGTTGAATGCCTTTAATTGCATTCAGAATCCTATACGTAATAACCACCTACATCTGTTTGTAATAATTTATTTAATTTTGCTAAAATATAGAAAAATTGTATGATGTTCATTCACAAAAATTTAATACTTATATTGTTATGATAAGAGATGATGCTTAGTAGAATGCAAAACATACCTACACACATTCGTTAAGAAAAGAAAGCTTCTGTTATTTTGATCCAGTCAAATATTTACTAACTCTTGAAAGATACATTTTTGAGTGTAAGCTGATAATGTCTGTCTCGTTTCGAGTGCTACTGTACTAATTGTCGTAAATCAATCGTATACGCACTAATATAACCTTCATTTTCTATTTCCTTTATTGCTTTTATATACTATTAAATTTAAAAAAAATTGTACTAATTAATTGTTTGCAAATATAACAATATATTTACAAATATCGAGTAACAAAAATTTTTTCAATAAAAAAATGAACGACACGATAAACATTTGCTGCTATGGAGATAATCAGGTGAGCGCGCACGGCACTATGTTCCCTCTGTCACATGAGTTTTTGCGCGAATTCCAGAACGGTACATCTACAAACACTGCTCGTCGCGGGATATAACAGCTGCTCGCAAGACTACCACCGCTATTGTTATTCCATAGCTCAGGAGAGAGAGACAAGAGTCGTAATTATCGTTTTATTACTTCTGCGCGGCTGATTTGTGACGTACGAGATCGCTTGTGCGTTGGAATTCAGTGCGCATCAGGGTTGAATACTTTTTCTGCGTCGTTTGGCTGTTTTTTCAGCTCTCGCGTATGTGATTCATTGACGATAAGGAGAGCTCTCTTTGGGTTTCGCTAATTATAATTATGAGGACGATGTGATTCAGTGAAATAAAATTCATTCGATGAAATTTGAGAAGCATGGAAAGTAAGATTGTTAAGCGTTGAAAATTATATACCTATACGTATTTATATTTATCAGTGGGGGAATTAATTTATGTGACCTTATAGATGAATAAATTTTCATAGAGCGACATTGGTTCGACTAAAATAATAAATTATGTATCGTCACATCAATCGTGTGCGGATTTTTTTTATCGACTTATTAACTTATTACGCTCTTTCTAATATCTTTTCTGACTGCATTCATAAATATCAAAGTGTGCCAAAGAGCATTACGAAATGTTACTCATGCGTAAATTGCCAGTATATATGTAGTTTGCAATGTGAAAAATTATGGCTATCCCGCACAGTGAACACAGACAATAATTATAATGCGTTTAATCGAATAAAAAATTATAATAATTTATAATAAATCTTATCTTATACTATTAATAAGAGTTATTAATGATATTTTCAAAAATATATAGAAAAACGAAGAGCAGATAATAAATAGATGACATGACTCTTAGAAAATACTAGAAAAATCAAGAAATATATAAAACATAAATCGTCTATTTATAAAAAGTGCAAGCGTTCTCTGTTAAATCAGTTCAATGTTACACAATTATACGAGGTGATTCGAGTGAAACTGTAATGGCCTACTTTAAACAACGTACTGAAAGAGTCGAGAATGAACTTTTACTGCTTGACAAACGATTTTTATCAAAAGGCATTCGACGAACCACTGAATGCTAAAAGTTCATCTATAGAAGAAAGCACAATTGAAGATACGATCAATTCAAATTAACTGCTCGTTGCGATTGTATAATACAATAAGTATGATAAAATTAAACAATCTTAAATAAAAAAGACTTCATTAATCTTATTAGCCAATTCGTATAGGTATACTTAGTTTCAAAATAAAAAACAATACTTTTTTATGTTGTGGAGCAAAAGAGACATTTGTCTCTAAGGTGCGGACTATGTCACACCAATGGTATCGTCATCGTGTAATGGGTGGCAAAATATATATCGACATCGTAATAGTGGACATACGTCACACCATGTATATTTTACAATATGCGGGGTACGGTTTATGATCTTCACCGCCTAAAAATCCGGAAGACACTTTATTTTAAAAGTGCTACCGAAAAATTCGGACCAACGGGGATTCAAGCGACGTTTGTTTCCGAAGGCAGGCGACATGCCAACTAAACCAAACGCCACCTTACCAACGAAGATGTAGTAAACATTAGTTATAAAAATAGTTATAAAAATATAGAAGCAGTTGAACGTTTCGTCAACGAAGAACGCACGGCCGATAACAGCATACTATACTGGTTGCAATGGTAACACAATGAATATTTCGTGTCTGTCTTCGTTGATCCTACATATCGCGTCAAAACGATAATCATCCAGAAGAGAATTTATAAATTGAGAATCGTTGGTTTTCTCAATCTTAGGATACTTCTGAATAAATTTATAATAACTCGCTATAATATTATTAGATATTAGGTTTATTGCAAATAATAAGTATTTTACCATTCCAGTTAAAAATTCTTGCACCTTATTTGCCTAAAATCAGTTTGATGAAAATATAAATTAACAGTATTCTGTTGTTAGTTCATCTTGGCGAATAGGTAATTTTACATACCGACGCAATTTCTGCCTTACCAACATAATTACTATCCTGCGGCTGCCGATTACCTTACATTTACGAACATTTATTTATTTAGGATAGTCGGCGTATTCGAAAGTATTTTAATTGGAATGGATGCATGGTGTATAAAGAATATTTTGCCGATATACTTATAATTATATATTTAACAATGAAGGGAATATATACAAATAATTTTACTATTTCTTCACCATAAAAAGAAAAAGATAAGAGGAACTAAATAACTCTGTGGGCACATTATCTCCACGATGTATAGAAAACACGTTACAGCAACATATGCATATACGGACAAATAAAATTTCCCAATAAGTAAAGAATGTATGTATGTAAACGCTCGTAACGAGCCGCGACTGACAGTCTGCGTAAGGCCTCATTGTTTTACGCGTAATCACAATGTTCGCGCCGCGGAAAACGAGCTAGCGAGAGATTTTCGCTCGCGGGCGTTTCATCCTTGAGATCTCGGCCGCGTGCGCGCTCCGCTCTCTTATAAATCCTCTACCTAGTATGCGCGAATTGCATCTGCGATTGGTGATTTATCGACTCCCCGCGCCTACGTACCTGCGCGTGCGTTGATTTATATTTTCTAGTTGATAAAAATATGAGAACATTGAGGTTTGCATATTCTATCCAAGGGTTTGAATGTAATATTTTGAGAGAATGGATGAATGCGCATTCATTTTTATGATTAACAATTATATAGATCGTAAATTTTAGTACAAGATTGAAAGATATCAGTGTAAAAATAAATTAAAGATAATTTTGTTTAATATAGAAAATAAAAATATTGATATTTATTCATAAGTCTAGATCAGGCACCTTGAATTGACAAATTTATAATATGAAACTTTGATTATAATTTACAAAGTACAGTCCAAAATAGAAAAACAATAGTATACACTGTTCAACTAGGGAGGGAAGTTGAGTTTTCTGCCCTCCGGCCGGAAAGCAGCAACTTTCGGGCCGCTGCGCGAAACGAAGTTGCCGCTTTCCGGCGCCGACGAGCAAAAAAATAGTATACAGACTATGGCCAGTAAAAAAGAAACCCTCAGATCACATGTTTATCAACCTCGGCTTCGTTTCGGCCGACAATTATATGTGAGCTGAGACATTTCTTATTTTACTGGCCTTGTGTCGTAATATACTATTTTCTAGCGAAGATATGATGATTGAGCGCGAGTGGCTCGCGAGTGTTCAATATCACCATCCGAATCTGAAAAAGTCTGCCTTATTGTACATAGGGTAGATGTCCGTACTTTTTTTAATGAGTGCAGGAATAGAACCTTTCTTTGCATGAAAGGTGGATGGGGGATCGAGCATATCGAGTCGTCATAACAGGAGACTAATAAGTTCTCTTCCTCCGGTCGTAGTGGGAGGAAAAGTACTTCTTTTCCTCCCGTTGTTCGCAGTTGAAAAGGGTTCCCCTTGTTCATGCATGTATTGGAAAAAAGATATTGCAAAAAGATTATTACTTAGAAACAAAGAAATTTGTAAATAATAGTATACGCATCACCACGGGGGAAAAAATTGGCCAGCCCATATCTCATATTTGCCACCATCGCCTTCGGCTCGGGTGTCAATTTACACGAGTCTGTACTGTCCAAGTTTTTTCCTCCCTAGAAGCGTATTTCTAATTTATTTAAATTGAATTTTTTTTATTTTAAAATATGTAAAAGAATTTTTTCTCTCGCTACTCAATAGAAATACTTTATTCACCTTTCTATGCATGGAAAAGGGTCTTTTTCATACTGAAAAAAATTATATTTATATACTACGTAAACGATATCTTTTATAATTTAATTATAGTAACTTAGGAAGAACTTATTGAGAAATAAATGATTGATTTTGATTATTCAATGCAATATAAAAATTTTATTGTATAAAATACAATAGTTATAAAAATTTTTTATATATAGACTAGATTATAAACATATTTATTATATTTTATTATAAAAACAGTAACTAAATCAGTTTTTCAAGTAAAAAATCACATAAAAATATTTATATATTTTTAAGGCACATTTGAAATATATAGCCATTCATTTATGTTAAAACAAAACATACTAAATAATATTGCTAAATGATAAATTTTCAGTATCTTTCATCAACTGCCAGTCCATTATCCATTGAATAAAATATGGCAAAATCATACATATTGTCAAATACAAATAATAAGGAATAGGTTCAGTGGAGCCAAAGGGCCAAAACCATAAACCTCTTCTATTGCCATCTCGCACATGATGACTCATAAAACTGCCCAAAATCATCCATGCATAGACTATTAAACTTGGAATGTTTTCTGCTTTGGAGATCAAAGTCAATATAATCCATAATGTTACTGGTATTGTTGAACAATGCAAGAACGGTCTATGATTTAAATGCGTTGCATCCTGAAAATTTCAAATATTTTTAAATAGCTTCTCCAACATATTTGTTATCAACAAAAGGATACATTAGATATTTGTTACTTACATTTATATCCCAACTCCCTGCCATGATAAAATGATCAACGTCAATCAAGGAGGACATGAAAAAACAAACTATTACGCTTCCTACATTTTCCAGAACAGACTTCTTTGACAATATAAGCACCAAAGCCCAGGTAATGCCACCTACAGTGGCGTGTGTCAAGTTATCAGAGATAGCACGTACAATCTCACTTTTGCCATTCTGGAGGCCTTTATCACCAAGGAATGATACAAGTCCAATTAAACTTGTAAGAAATGCACGTAGAACAAATCCTTGTTTTACGTTCAACATGACTTTTGAAAACAATGAACAAAATAATTGCTCATTTAATCTATAATCAAGAGTATGAACTTTATAGAACTCTAAATAATTGCTTAATTGAAGTGAGGGTATTGTCAGTCAGCCTCTGAGTAAACTAACCTAGAAAAATAAAAGGCAATCAAATATTTACACTTATATAGTTATTGTACAGTTTATTGTTGTGTTAAAATATATAAAAAAATCTAGTAAAATAATTATTCAAGACTTTATATTCTTTGAAGTTAAGTACATCAAAATACAAATGAATATTTATTTAGAAAACAATGATAAAAAAACAGTTTTGCAAAGTTTATTTTTTCATTATTTACACTAAAATATTGAAATACAATAGCAAATACAATTGCAACTTACAGATACATTATTTAGAAGATCAGGTCAAAGTGGAAACAGTCAAGGCACAATAATTATGTCCGGCTTTTGAAAATCGCGCGCTTCTTGCAATAGTTGCAAGCTAACCTCAATACTTGCATTATCATTTCTAATCGCGCCACTCCCGCAAAATAGGTACTCCTCGCGAGAAGTCCCCTTTTCGTATTCCCGTCGCAATACCGTCAAAGTTCCATCAGTAATAGCAGCTGTTAATTTGGAATTTATTAAAATTTAAACATCAAATCCGCAGAAAAACAAAGGAACAAATCGCCGCGCAAAACACGACGACCGCTGCGGCGCGCGTCTGCTCTATATCGCCGCGCCAAAGTCGAAGTTTACCCCTGCGGAATAGGTAGGTATACACACAAGGAATATTTCACTGCTCGCGTTGTTTTGTTTTGATCCAGAAGAAGTCAAGAAGGGAAGTCGACTGCCGAGGCACTTTTGCGGTGTGTGCTTACATTCGGAGAAATTCCAGGATTTTTCGGGCAGGCAGATATACTCACTATAGATACATGTGTGTGCGCGCGCGTGTCTTGCTTGCGTCCTCTTCGGCAACGCGCTTTCAAGGTGACGCGATTTAGTAGCTATATAAACACAACACAACGCGTCTATCAAACGCACTCCTGCAAATTATTTCGTGTCGTGCACGTGTCGGAGCAAAGTCGAAAGGAGCAGACTCCAAGTACTTATAATCATTAATGACGATGCCAAGCCCAACCGTTAAGGTAAATTTATGCTTTTATTCTTATCTATCGGTGATTGATAATACTTGAGGATATGTGAATATGATTACTATTAAGACTTGAGGACCATGTCCTATCAATTTTCAGAGGTTTGGTTATTATTTCATCTTCTCTCACATTTTTCATTTTTTTTTTTTAAATGGAATGTAATTTATAATTTTTATTTTTGCTGAATTTCTAACATTTATGCGAACCCTTCTTTTATACTTTCAGCCCTATGAGGTGAAGCGAGAGGAGTTTCGAAAGTATCTTGAACATGCTGGAGTCATGGATTCATTAACTAATGTTCTTATATCATTATATCAAGAAAATGAAAGACCCGATGATGCTTTGGAGTATCCTTTTATACACAAATATGTAATCCAGAAAAACTTTAATTCTTAATTTTTTCTATATTTTATTTAGTATATTTATAATTATTAATTTACTTAATATAGTTCTAAAATACTCTATAATAAGTCTTTTATTAGAAATCTCAATATTTTTCTATGTAATCTAAAAACATAAATTTTTACAAATTAGCATTTTTAATCAAGGCCATAATGACGTTTATTGTTAAATATATTTGTAATTTACAAAATTTCATTGCATTTATATTAATATACATGGATCAAACCTTAACAAATGATAGATATTTTCGAAAATATTTTGCTACCGCTAGTGATATCAACAAAGATAGTGCATCAGAAATTGAAGCTTTGAAGAAAGATCTTATTGAAGCAAGATCACAAATATCTGAATTAAAAGAAAAGCTTCAAAAGTACGAATCAGAAGATGCAGCATAGCTGGGTAGACAATGTGAGGAACAACTTGTGATGATCCTATACTAGTCGTGGTTGATCTTGAAAGAAAATTGACAAGTCTGCCCTGAAAAAGTACTGTGCCTTATTCTGTCCTAATACCATAGTTTAGGGTCAAGTACTCAAATTTCGACCTAGTTCTACATCTTATTTAACTAGACTAATTAATGTTAGCATTAATTACAATCTATTATATCCAAAATTTACAAAGTATTCAATATGTCACTTATTGAGAAAAATTATTCAGAAGACAAAAGGCACAAATTTCATAAGAGATTGTATTTAAATTTTAAGATAAAATACGCTGTAATATTTTATATATTAATTTCTTAATAAGTTAACTTAAGTTCATTCCCTTTTCAAATTTTTTATTGAAAAAATTTAACATAATTCAAGGTGTAAAAATTTATTGTAGTATTACAATACATGTAATGCATAAATGTAAAAGACTGTTTAGCAAATTATGCTAAGGAAAATAAATAACAACATTTTTGTACTTAAAAATTGTTAGTATATATTTCTTTTTTGTTTTTTTGACATTTTGCATATTATACTTGAAATAAAGATATTGGTTTTATTGTGATTGTAGATCTTAAAGATTCTTGGGATCTTATTTAAAAGTTACATTGCAAGGTTGCACTTTATTGTATTATTATGCAAATTTAATCAGGAACAGAGAATTTGTGCAAATTTGGATATTTCACAAGACAAATTCAAACTAAACTAAATTAGTTTTTTGTGTTAATAAAAGAAAATGTCGGTGAAAATAACCAAAAGTAAAAATATTTCATAACTAATTTTCTTCCAAAACTTCTATTAAAAATATTTTTATGTCTTAAGCTTTATTAGTTAATGAAAGTTTACATTATCTCAAAAGCTTTGATCTTCATTTTTTTAATTCTTAGTTTTCACCGTTAACTAGCTAATTATTTATATAAACTATTTTGTATAAGAACTGTAAATAATTAAAAATTGAGTTTATCTAACTTCAAAGATTCATAAATGCTTTATGAAAATGTTATGGTTGCTTTTAAAAATTGACTACATGGATGAGTACTGAATATAACGTCATTTATTATATACAAAATGAAAGTATCTAATTTCAATGTTATAAATTAAAAAAAAAAAAACAAAATATTGTGAGTGAATAAAAACAGATTTTCACCAACTTTTCACTTCGGCTAAATATTTCACAGGACAATTTGTTTCACAATGACTTTTTGTATTATTTTGTTCATGATAGCAGCAAACAATTACAAAATCGTTAGCCTAACTTTCAGTAGTGCTTATCTGTGAAAATCAAGACAAAATGAGACATTTACAGTGTTCATGAAGCAGCAGCTTTCTCAGCCTGCCTCTTCTTCACATCCCAGTTATACACTCTAGCCATATTTACTTCAGTTGTGGTAAACTGATCCCTAACAAAGTCCAAGTCATGCTCGATGAAACTAAGATTCTTTTTGGCAGCTGCAATGTTCTTGGACAAGAGATCCTGGGCATCATCCAGAGTGTATTCGAGCATCACGTTAGCTCCCAGCCACAGGCACACCTTATCTGTAGGTGCAATAACAGCTTTTGCGAACACCTGATCGGAGAGAACAAACTGAGTTTCCAGATCTTTGCCATTACTCTTCTCAGCCTGTAGCTTCTTGATCATCTCCAGCGAGTGCTCCAAATCGGGTATTTGTTCCTTGAGGCGCCTGCGCTTATTCACAAGGTTAAATTCCATGAACTTGTACTTGCTGTGGTTCTCGTCCAGCCTCTTGATAACTTTCTCGGAGCATCCATCGTTTTCCGGCCTCTTCATGTACTCCTCGACATCGTCCTAAAATGCAAAAATACTCATGAAACTAAAAGCATTTCGCATTTTGCAAGCACCCGGAATAACAGTCCGAAACACGAGACTGCATTTTTCTCTGACCATATAAGGCCGTGATAATTCAAACTTTTTTTAAGCGGCGCGCATGTCTGACAAAAAGAAATCATCTCGCTCCAAAACCATTAAAAACCCTTTATCCCATCCCAAAAACCATCAAAACTTTCGCTCCCAATTTTCAGCTCTCGTAAAGCCTAAAGAAATCGACCAAACGTGCGCTGGAAAAGACTCCCCAGCGTCTCCAGATACACCTTGCGTACAGGTTATGAACATCATCCGGAAACTGAAACAGAACTCCCTCATAGTGTATGTGTGCTCCGGAATTACCACAAAGTCGGCCTCAGGGATGCCAGCGTAGGACTTCTTGTCCTTGGGGCCATCTTCCACCTCAGTCTTGCCATCCTCTGCCATCTCTTCGGCTTCCTGGTGCGCTCGTATATATAGGATTTTTTTTAACACGCAGGCCCTCTGGCTGCGCCTCCTATGTTACTCCTACGCGCGCGCTGATCGCGTGTTAGGTACGTCTTCTTCCGTAGTACGGGAGTGGAGCAGCAGCTGCTGGAAGCGCACGCGCGTACATTGACGTTTTACGTGAATCATGCCGCGCGGGTCAGCCAATCGATGAAGAACCCGCTTAAACGAGATAAGTTCAAACGCTGGAATCGATTTCAGTTATTCAGGCTGGGGTGAATGATAAGAAAAATAATTGTTTTTGCTAATTTTCATATAGAATATTGTTTCTATTTGAAAATAAATAAATGTTTATTTTTCAGAAAACTAAGAGACTCTTTTAAGTTAAGAACAATCGTTGAAACGGAAATGCTGTACCTAGTGAATAAAATAGGATTTAATTTTTTATGTTAAATAATTATCAGTACCAGTTGAGACCTAAAATTGGTCTATTTTCAAAAATAGAGTCACTGTATTTGTAACAACATATAAGTAACAATTGTTGTAAAATTTAACCAGTACATTAAATTAACAATAACATGCATTACATTTATCGGTTTTGTGTAATATTATTACAAAACACGTATCGTACATTGCAAATGGAGTTTGTGTATATGATTATACACATTACAAATTATCAACATAATTACGGAAATAGGCCATATTACTACCTTAAATGGCTAATTTGCTCAACCTATATTCCATTACCTAACAAATGGACAGTGGCAATTCAAGAAGATGAATGAGAATATAGTTAACAATAAGTGTTTTATATTATAAAAGAGAGAAGATATATTGTTATACAAATAACGAATCGAGGAATTATATTATTCTCCCAACCCAACAAGTATTAAAAAAAACCCTCACGAAAAAATTTTAAGGTATTATATGTAATAAAATTTGTCCGTCAGTAATAATTATTTCTTCGAGCACAAAATGGCTTTTGAAAGCGGATATGTAATAAATTGTCACTTTGATCTTTGTGTGAAACCTAAGTGTATAGAACTATATAACAACTAAACACCATACCTTTCATATTTATAAAAAATACTAATTTTATCACACTTCGCTCAATAACACACAAACAAAAAACGCATTCATGCCAAAATCGTCCCCTCCGACAATGCAAACTCGCGCGACATTCGCGCCCGTTTAAAAAAGTGTTGAGTCATTGGCCGAAAGAAATGTGAGGCTGCAGTTACGGTGCAGATAGACTAACGGACGTCTTATTTGCGCGATTAACCGTCTTTCTCTCTCTTGCTCTCTTTCTTTCTCTCTCCTCCGCTCCTTCTACTTCGTTGGCATGCTGATTAACCTAATGGATTCGAATCGTGGGTGCATCGCGCCTTCACGATGGTATAAATTTCGAGACGCGCGCGCGTCACGTCAAGTGTCAAGAGCTTGCGGGATGTCTGCTTGGAATTTCTCTTGGTTTTAGTTGTAATTAAAAACGTCGTTTTTAATTTGTTTTAGAATGGAAGGTTAAGAGATACTTATTTTCTTCGTGTTTTTTAAATTAAAATTATTCTTTTTAGATTTTATAAACTATAAACTGTATCATTTAATCAAATAATAGAAGACTTTTTATTATTTCTATAACAAATTGGTTTTCTCCACGCAAAAATATTCACGTAAAATTTTTCAAAATATAGTTATAGAAATTGAAAATACAATATTCTTACTACTTTCAACATGGGATATATTTTACAATAATCGTAATAAGCTACTAATTCCTAATAAAAAATTTGTCCTATCACCCATAAGGACACGTGAAATAATACTTATAAGTATAATATGCGAATAATATAAACTCCTCACAAAATCATATCAAAGTTACATTCTATAAAGCAACCATATTTCTGATAAGTTAAATAACACTTCGTGGTAATCGTTAAAGAAACCGCACCGAAAACGGAAGTCGATTAAGAACACCTAATTAATCGAAAGCCATATTATACTCTGTTTCGCTTCCGCAAACTTCAACTCCCACAACCAATTATACAATTTCTCAGGCCGCTTAGCTCTCTACTTAATTCTTTTACCTTCAATCACCGCGCTGAAAACCAACAACCACCTAGCACGCGGAAACTGAAAAACCGCGCAGCCGCAATTGCCGGCCGTGTACGCGTGCAATATAATACATTGTCCGGCTCGATATCGCCGAGCCTCCAATCTCAACCTCAATAGCGCGCGCGAAGAGAGAGAGAGAGAGCAGCGGCAAGTCACCTAGGAGTTTCCTGCGGAAATGGCCATTACACTCCACCGGGCAGCGACTCGCCACCACCGCCGTCGCTGCGATGCTTACGTTTGAATTGACGTAAGGGATCGCGCATATACTTCCATCATGAGGTTTTATTGAAAATTTGAACGGTTCGAGTGGTGGGGAGGAATTATGTAGTATACACTTTTTAATCTATATATTATGATGGTATATCAAAAAACGTCTAAATTAGTTTGCTAATTTATTTTTAAATAAAAATGTTTTTTTTTATTTTAAAATTTGCAAAAAGAGACAATTGTCTCTCTACGGCTCAAACTTTTCTCCTTTCTTTCCGGCTCAACTTTCTTCTAATTTTCATCTATTTCAGAACTGTGTTACTACTGACCAGCAGGACGGGTCTGAAACACGGTCTCATAATCTTACTATTTTCTCTTTTTCGTGCCAGCTCCTAATTTTTTTAATCTTACTTCTCGTGCAGCTCTAATTTTTTTAATCTTACTTCTCATGCAGCTCTAATTTTTTTAATCTTACTTTCTCCTGCAGCTCTAATTTTTTTTTGTTATTTTTCTCATTTTCTCTCCCTTCTTGCTCGCCACCCCCTTCTCTTGTCTCCACTAAACTCGCCATAAACTCCACTCTAACTCTTGGTCTCCACTGAGAGCTCTCTCTTCTCTCTCTTCTTCGCCATCTCTTCTTCTTCTTTTGGACCCTCCCCTTTCGCGCCTCTTCATCCTCTCTCACCTTGTTCTCCACTATTGCTTCACCATCGCCAAACATCTTTTTAACAATGTATTGTGATGGCAGAGTCACCCATCCAAGTAGTTGACCAGTCGAATTGTGCTTAACTTCGGTGTTCGAAGTAAACACGACGCTTCGAACCTGGCTAGGTCGGGTCCCGCTCACTGATCCTTCGAATCTCAAACCGTATCATCCAGCCGTGGATTCGTTTACACGTGTATTATTTTCTGTCTTGATAAAAAATATATTTACAGTTTAATTATATAATAGTGACAGCATTTAATTTAATATTCCTGTATTAAATAAGTACACGTGTAATAAAAATATGAAGAAATGTAAAATGATGACGTTATCAACCTGTTATCTACCTTACCGACACCGACCGATTGTGCAGTTTTTTTTATTTATTTTTTTTTTATTATTTTGATTATCTTTTACAATTCCCCTGAACCAATTATTTCATAAATGAATAAATTTAATTATTATAAGTATAGAATATTGCCCCGCGCCAATGTATATTACCGTAGAAATAATTACTAATGACTGAAAAAAAATTATTGAAATGTTTTGTTATTTTATATAAGTTTGTAAATACACATTCATCTATTAAATTAAGTATTAATATTAAGGCAAAAGGATAAATAATAAAATAGTTGAATTCAGATTTTGAGAGTATATAAGTTATTTTGATGTAGTAATTTTAAATAATTTATTTATAACACATTCAAATAAAAAAAGTGTATAACTATTATCAGAATAAATATTACATATTACGTATTTGATTACACCGATTAAACCATAAATAAACACATCCTATACTCATAACTCAGGCGATGACGAAGCAATAAAACTTTTTCTTTTCTTCAATTACAGATATGTATAATAAACTTTCATAATAAACACATAAATCCGTACTCTAATATTTTTTACACATTCTTAATCACTACAATGGCATCTCTTTTGCAATATATGTTACAATAAAATAACGCACATAAACAATGTTACATCTACTATTTTTTAATACCCCAATCTTATTTTTTTTACATACATAAAATCTGAAAAATTTATATCACAATATTGACTATAAGGAGTTACGGTTAATTTCAATTATCGAACGAAGTTAAAATACAGTATCGACCTCAACCATAAACAATCTCAAAAACCCATATATATATATATATACACACCACCCCTTTATGAACTCCATCAGCAATTTCGCATGCCCATATATTTCCCATATCGCCGCGTAAGTACTGCACAACCCATTCGGGAGCCTATATTACCACACACACATACTCCCGCGAACGATCGCTTAAGTATGTGTCCCACCACCACGCACGCACGCACTTGTTACCGAGCGTTATTATGATCTATGCAGCTGTATTACAATAAACGTCGCAGCTCGCCGCCGCTGCCGAGTGCATATGTGTCATCGCTCGTTTATCTTTTGCCGGACTTTCATTCGACAGTGCGCGTATGCGTGTGTGTGTGTGTGTAGCACGACTTACTTAATCGTGCGCGCTACCGGAATCGTCTTTTTTCACGTAACGAGATCTTGAAATTTAATTTTCCGACCGGCCGCGGCAGCCGGAATTAAATGAGAATTGTTTCTGATTAAGCGCGTTGTATGTGCGTGGAGTTAATTGACGAATGGTAATTTTTTTTATAAAAAAATATACCGTTGGACGTAGTTCGTCGGTTAAAAATAAAATCCACTTTCTTTTTCTTCGCTACTTTTTTCCTTCTTTTCACATACATATCGATGAATAACTGAATTATATTGCTTTGTAATCGACATATTGCAGCGAAAATTCACAACGCTCTCGAGTCACGTCCTAAATTTACATTCGTCAATCACTCCATCACTCACCAGGGAATTCCAGCACGCGCGCACCTCCGAAAAATTTTCTCCGAACCTCAATCGCTGCCCCCCGTGATTCATCTCCGCTTAAAAAACATGAGCGCTTCCCGTGATATCACACTACCTACTTACATACAACTCTTGCTTACGTACGTATATACCTACGGTTCTCGGGCGCGTTGGAGTAGCTTCATGAATGAAAATGAAAGGGTGATGCTCACGTGTGTGTATAATATAGTGTGTCGCCGCACGAAATCGGGTCGAGTCAATTGGGCCCTCACTATACTCGCATCGGTCAGTAGCTCCGCGTGTCATAATGGACGCACTGCGCGAGAGCCAGAATTGAGACCGCGAGGATCTTCAGAGTAAACTTTTATTTTACAATAAAATGTATGTGGTTTGTGTCGCGCGCAGCCTAGTTCGCGATATCGCGAGTTTATGTGGGTTGCACGCGCGCGCGCAAGTTGCGTAATTTTTTATCCGGAACGCGAGCGAGGAACCTCGACGCTGTTGTCGCGCCACGCACGCGATGGCCATGCGAATGTATGTTTTGCGAGTGAAAAATAATTTTAATGTATAAAGGTGGGTGAATGTTTTAGTTTTAGTGAGGCTTGAGTGATAGCTTTT
>JAPYZO010004894.1:0-20968 GCA_030522905.1 Torymus flavipes | reverse complement strand
AAAGATTTTTTAATGTACTTTGACATCCTAAATCCGAATTTTTTCAATTTTTTAAAGCAAAAATTTACTTTATCAAAGAATTGCATCCTTTCAAGTTTTGACTCAAAAACTATAGGGCTGACGTCAAAATGAGTAAGGACCTTTTTTATTCATAAATCGGTCAAAAGATACGACTATATTTTTCTTAGACCGATAAGTGAATTGTTACTCATTATTTAAAAAATTGTTAATAACTAATTATCTAACCACTGAACGATACTCCACCTATTCAGAAGACAAAATACCTTAAAAAATAAAACATTGGTGGAGCCATGAACCTCAAAATGGCTCGCTCACTTCTCTGGCCCCCGGACTATATGTGCCAAGTTAAAAGCGGCGATGGCGATGCTGCGCCCGATCAAAGCACCCCGCCGCGGCCGAGAGGTCTTTGGTCTGATGAGGAACTGGCCATTTCGGAACGTGGGTGCAGCTAGAGGAAGTGAGAAAGAGGTCGCGCAACTTTGCTTCGGAAATTGAGAGACGATTGAAGGTTCTGCAGAGTAACGTAGCGGTGTGTTGTGTGCCGAAGGTAATTTGATTATGCGTTGATCGAATCCTAATATTATTCTTTTATCGTGATATACGATTTATTTTCTTCACTTTTTCATCAACTTTTTTTCCATTTTCGTGCAGAAAGTCCATCAGAAGTATATAACTTATGGCAGAGAGTATCAAGTCAACGTGACAGTGATTGATCAGTGTCTTCGAAATCGGAGAGCAGTCTGTTTCCTTCTTCGTAAAATCATTTTTGGAAATATACTTTTCACATGTCACAATGGCTAAGTTATTGCTTGGCCAACGTGGAAACTTCGTGTAAAAGATAAAGCTAATTATATAGTTTAAAAGAGAGAATTCTTATATATTTAAATTTTTACTCAAGAAAATTCCTAAAATTTTAACCTGTTCATGAAGTTTTCACAAATGCTTCACTGAAAATCGTAAATATTCCTAAGAAGCATTATCTATTTTTCAAATACACGTGTAGTGGTTTTTCCGTACAATTGATTTCTCCGACGAAAGTAGGTAAAACGCTAAATTATCTGATTGTAATGTTACGGTTACAGGAAACACGTTTTCGAGAAAACGACAATTATCAAGTGTCGTAAAATTTGAATAACGTGCACTTTATAATAGCTGTTGTGCACTTTTTAGCACACTTTTAGTTTTTGCACAATTCCAAAACCCAGGCGGCAAAACTTCAAAGGACTTAGTTTTCGATGCCTCCCGAACTGGATCGAGTACGTGATTTTTAAGTTTTAAAAAGCTTGCCACGGCCCCGCAATTTCAGTTTGATTTACTGCTGGGCTTTTCTCGCCTCTTTTCGCTTTGGGGTTAGGAAAGTTTTGACCTAAAAATATTTTGCACACTTTGTTTCGTACATTTTTTTATACTTCAGCCTCAATTCCTCGACTTTTTCAATGGTAATATTATTTATCAAGCTTCATTCGTATGAATAAAAGCTGTATAACGTCGAAGCTATCAATTTATCACCTTTCACATACGTGACACATACACATGCGCGGTAGAACTACGCTTTCTGTTTATCGAAAATCAATATCGTTGAAATGATTCTAAAGCGCAAGTATTTGAATAGGAAATTTTCTTCCATTATTTGTATATAGATAATACACTTCTTAAAAGTCAAGTGAGTAAATTTACACATTTCTCCATTCTTTGTTTAACGTGCCTTGAATAGTTTCTTCCTTATCTCAAACAAAATTTCATTACTTACTCTGCAAGGTACATATAACGATGATCATCATTTATAATATAGTAAAACATTGATCTATTGTATATTGTTATTTTGAACAACGATTCTAAGTTATACTACACATATAATGCAGCGTGTCAGTGGAAGATGAACTTGATGGTTGCATTTTCGTCATAACAGTTTAGTGTGAATGGTTATACAGAATCTAGACTAAAATACTACTCGATTATTCATACTCTGATGATTGTTGTCGGGGTGAAAAATTAGGATATAAATGGAAAACAATAGAACAATTAAATTGCACTACCTGACGTGTGTGCAAGACATATAATTAGAATTACAAGTATTGTGAATTAAATAATAAACATTTTCTATGAATTCTTGATTAATAAACAATGGTTTCCATTAATATCCTGTAAATGACTGAGAACTAATGATGGTCTGTTTGAATATGACAACATATATCGATTGCCACATTGTTTGGTGATGATTTGCTTTTTTTAGTTCGATTGCGTTTATTTTGTTATGATCGTACTATTCAAAAGTTTATTATCATACCAATATATGGGGCAGATGGCGGATCGCTCTGTTTAACTTCCTCTTTAAGGGAGCTTTCCAAAGCATCTATAATATAAATACATTTTTATGTTACAAAACATTAAAATCACAATAAATGTAACTGTTCTAATAATTATTAGTCGCAAATAGGATATTGATGTGTGACTTAAAATGGGGGTTTCATAATCTATAATAGTATTAATACTAAGTTCGAAAATAACTGCATAAATCAGAGGATAAAGAGATTAAAAAATTAAAAACATCGTCTTCCAAAGTCCATGTGCAGGTGTGTATATAAACAGTTTTTTAATTGAAATAATTTACATATCGTACTTACATATAGACTTTTAAGTAGGATGAGATTATTATTTATCTTCTGATTCGCTTACTTTGCATTTAAATACGTAAAATTACAATGTATCATTGTTAAAGTAACTATTGTTAGTTTTAAACAATTATTAATGGTCTGTATGGATCTAACAGTTCTACTATCGATTGTGTAACCACATAAAATGTTGATTTATGCTTTTACATAACCGTAAGACTAGCTTACAAGATTCCTAACTTCGCTAAGTAAAACTTTCTGGGAAAAAAACTTATATTCAAGTCGAAGCATAAAGGTCATTCATTCCAGAAAATTAATAATAATACAAAAAATAATGGTTCTAAATTTGAGGAAGGCTTAATCAACTAATTCTACAAAATACAATAATTGCACCATTCTAATACAAGAGTTATTCGTGTAAAGAATCGCATAAATGGGTAAATTCATTTCGGCCAAAAATGCAAATACATCAAAACTCTGGGATTCACCTCGTGCTTCATCGATCATAACCGTTCCACTTGTTCAGCCGACAGTGTCGCCTTTCCCCCCACCCAAGATGCATCCCCCTCATCCTCGACAGCGTTCGCGAAACGACCAATAATTGCACACCACCTCCACACACGAAGAGACAGAGAGACAGCGGTGAGAACGGCCGGCATCGTGCTCCCATTCCGTTCGCGCGATCGCCTCCACTCGCTCGCTAGCGTTCGCCGTGCGAACTTATTATCTTTCAAGGACGCACGGGGGGGCTCGACCTTGAAGGGGTCGATATACTACCACCAGCAACTACTGCTCTGCGCAGCCGCCGAGCTCTCTCTGCGTAATGCCATTACGTGCGCGCGCGATTTTTTTCTCTTTCCTTTAGGATTTCCCGATGATGCGCGGCACGTGCTGCGCGATTAAGCGGTTCTTTGGTTATTGGATTTGCCCCGAGTTGGCAGCGAGATTTTATTTTTTCGCGAGAGACGAGGAAGGAAGGAAGGAAGGAAGGTTTTGCGAGGAAGGATCAGAGAGAGAGGAGTGTTTAATAAGTAAGATGGTGTATCGATCTGAGGGTATAAAAGTGGATCTCGAATATGCAGTCGGTATATCGGATTAAGTATTGAGGGGAAAGGACTTGTTTAAGAATGCAATGTACAGTTTAAAGCGATCCCCAGAAATAAATTGTGTCGAGGAAATAAAGTTCTCGGAAATTCATTCAATTAAGCTTGGAATCCTGATTGTCAAACTCTTTTTATTCGAGTGTATAAGCGAGAGAAATTGTTTTTCAACGTACTAAAAATATTCTCGATAATGTGTAAAACCACAAAGAATTTAAAATTAATAAGCTCGATTATAATCTAATCCGCGTTGCGTGTGCATGGCAATAAAACGAAATCTTATCGACGTTAAATTCCTATCTCGCTTGCATATCAAGATGCTGAATTTCTCGCTCACTTCCCTCTCCCTTATGGCACTCGAAATAGAAATTGTTCACAGGATATAATAATACTCAGAGAAATCTGAGCCGGCGCTCGCTCACTCGCGCGCGAATGAAGTTTTAACCAAGTTTTTGCTCGCGCCTCAGTCGTAAAGCTTTAATCTCGACGGGCAAATTAGGTTTACCTTTGGTAAGTGCGTCATTATCGCCTACTAAGCGCGCGCGGTATGCAAGCCCGATTTTCGTTCAAGGTGCGCGCGCAGGGGGCATTAAGATGCCGCCCAGCGATAACACGGGGGGCCCATTAATACGGGAGAATTCGCGCAGGCGCCAGCGATCGATTTCTCGCTGTTCTCCCTGCGCTTGTCCTACATCATTCGACGCGAATCGTTACTACTACTTACTCCTGTATAAGATATCGGAGGAAATCTTCGAGATTCAGACGTGATCTAATTCGTTTTTGCAAATTAAACTGTCCTGCAGAGAATAAAAGTGAGAATTGATTTTATGCAAATTGTAATGAGCTTCTGAGAGCTCTTCTTGACCTTTCCGCCTCTGCAATAGTCGTTTCAAATTAAAAAAATTACCATCGAAAGGATATTTTCAAAATTATATCACACTGAATATATAAGGTTTTGTAATAACTAACTAAACTTCTTTGCGAGCACCAATTTCTAGGATTATTCCAAATTAGTTCATTCACCCTTGAACTGATATAAAAGCACGAATTATGTTTATGCCTTAAGGCAGCCGTTTTGACGTTATACGAAAAGCTACGAATTTATTTAATCAATTTAGACAGATTCTGCAATCATCGTTAAATTGTAATTCAAGCGGCGATATAAAGCAAATCCCGCTCAACTGGCGAAATAAAGACATTTGCATAAAGCCAATGGAATGCACAATTGGCAGTTACCATCGAAAACCCTCTATTTTGCCTCTAACGAACGCTGTTTGTTCGACGCGCTGTGGTGCGCTTCGGAAAAGACCCAGATTTTCGGGATTCCACTGCGAATGTATAGGCCAAGTTCAAACGGGAGAAATTTGCGCTCTCGCACACCTGAAGAGAGAGAGAGAGAGAGAGAGAGAGAGAGAGAGAGAGAGACCAGCAGCAGCACATACACAGAGTAAGAGAGAGAGAGAGCTAAAGCGCGCAAGCCAGTCGGCCGCTGCACGGCAGCGAATCGACGGGAACGGAGAATCGATATCCCCCACGGTCAGCTGCCGCTGCTAACCGACGGCCGAAACGGTATCACATCCCGTGCATGAAAGAGCGAGAGAGCGAGAGCGAGAGAATAGAACGCGAACGAGAGCGAGAGAGAGAGAGAAGTGCACCTTTGCGCTTGGCAACTGCGAGATACATACACACTCGTATATATGTATCGATAGGATGCAGCCGGGCTAATTCATCGAGCGCGACCAGCCGCTGGAGCGGCGACGTAATTATTCATCGACGTCGGCGGCGGCGTATGTCAATGATGCCGTTACCGCTCGCGTCAGATATCGGAATTGTTCGCGGACGGCGGCGGAGTTTATAGTGGGGGGAGAGGGCTATCCGATGATTGCGACGATGGCAGTCATTGTGCGGCTTGGCCTTTTTCGTCGTCTCTCTCTCCTGATGCTCTTTGTTGACGTTCCGAAGCCGCACACAACCTGTGGGTATTGTGTGTATGTGTGTGAAGGGGGAGCTGACTGGTGGCCGATTGATGGGCAGAATCGATCGGACGTGGAGGGCGAAAAAAAGGAACGGTGGTTGGAAAAATCGAAAGTGATTGGGGCTAATGTGCACAAGCTACTGAAAAAACGTGCCCTGGTTCTGTGTTGCTATATGTCCACTCTGATTCGGATGGAAAATTGAAAACGATATACTGTTACTGTATAAGCTGAGCGAATGTCTATTTTCTTCTTTATATGTTTATTTTTCTTTTCTTATTACTCATTTTTTCCGATGTTACACAAATTTGGGAAGGTTCATCATGTGATATACTTATTATTTCTCATGAAAAACAGTTTGTCAAGATTGAGATCAGATTTCCAAAATATATAACCAACAGTCAGATATGGCTATGCTCAAATTTAATTCAACTTAAAGAAGTTAGCAAAGAAATGGCTATTATCCGCCTAGCAACAAATAAATTTACTAGAATGTCAAGAAATCGCTTTCAAAATTATTCTAGTACCTGATTGGTAGACTAAATTTAAAATAAATGAAGTCAGAAACACTGTTGCATCCCAGTTCACAAAGACTCACTGCAATTAAAATCCTGAATATCCTTTTGTTCTTCGATTTTGAATAGAACAGCGCTTCTTCCCACTGCGACAATCGTGAAAAATCGATTTTTACATGGATATAACCTTTTAAGATGGAGGTTTTCATTTTATTTAAAAATAAACACAGCGAATCGGACTGATGCGTCAAACGAGGATGAAGTACCTCCACGGTACTCGATGAACATTGAAGTGCAGAATATAGAGCAGCGGTTGCGCAACGATTTCGTGGTGTACTTTAATTGTGCGATTGGTGAAGTTAATTGGCGGGATCTCGCGAAGTGTCATGTTTCATCAATACTTGAACTTTTTTTAATCAACCTTATGCGATTTATCGACGTTTATTAAATCATAAATTGAAGAATTGCGATAACGACTCAAGAATTTCTTAGGATTTGCTGGTATTGTCAGTTGCCATTCAAACGTCAGTTGAAGTAGTTCAATCGTTGTTTATGTCAAAAATCAAATTGAAATTAACACGGGCATTCAGTACTGAGGATCTACTCTACTCATGTTCTAAGAATCATTAGCCGAATGTCAGTCGAATAAGGTTTAACAGACTCGTAACGAATTCAAATTAGAAGATAAAGGACTCATTCATGTAGTAGAAATTTATCATATATACATTTTTGATAAACATATAACTCAATAAAATGTTAAGTTACGTTATCATTGCAGCCACATAAGCAGTTAGCACATTGACACGAAGTTTTAAATCAAAGATTATCTTGGACAAACGCCAATTTGATAACGATCTTGTATGTAAATTTTTGGGATTATTATTTTAATTATCAGTCAATAAGTTTATAGACTATTTATAACTTTTTTATTCTCGTTTAAAACATAAAAATAATTTATAATTAATTTATTATTTTTCACATTCGTCCATTAATATTTACACTGTTTAAAGCACGTGGATTTTAAGTATATAACTATTACGATGGATTAAGCCATCAAAGTCAGCAATTAAAGCTCCTGTATTTTTTCAATAAATTCGTTTATCGCCAAAACCAATTACGCAACGCACCTGGCGCTATCGAATAACATCGAACCCGACACTGGCTTCGCAACTCTATAACAAACCAATATTTCACGCGAGTAGAATGCCATTTTTTTTTTCTTTTTTTTGCAGACCGTGCGGAAAACCGATCGCTGTCATCGACGTCGAATAAAGAGCATGTAAAAAAGCTTGATATTACTTTTGAAAGACACACACACAAACACGAGGCGAGCGTGACGTTTCATAAAGTCGCACGACAAATAACTCGATACGCCAACGACGACGGCGGCGACGACGGCGACTCGATTAAAGATAGAACGCAGCCGGAGAAGAGGAACTTTAACCCAGTTCCTCAAACGTACGAAACACGTGAATTCATAACGTGATCTGATTACGGGCTAACAAACAGCCGACTGAGCGAGTGAGATCAGCGCGAAATACGTCGTCGCTGTGATGGACGGTTTTTCGTCATCATCAACGTTCTCGTCTTTGACTTTTGCTCAAATTAGAAGGTACCTGTGTACTGAGGACATATAGACGAGGTGTCTACGGAAGCTTTACGACAGAGTATGTACTTGAGTTTTTGAAACTTGAAGTACTTTGTTGATAATTTTTTAATGATTACTTATTTTAATACATTAATTTTAACAGAGCTTGCTGTAATATAAGACAATTGAAACTCGAAAATAAGATTATAACGTTATAGTACACTGTTTTTTTCATTTACACGAACAGTACGTTTTTCATGTATATACTGCAGTGGAGGAGAAGTATGTTTCATTTTAACACACGTATTTTTCAAAATTATGTAACTGTAATCGTATTAACAGCATAGAACGTTGAAAGTTAAAGCGAGAGAAGCTTAAAGTACAGGTCTAGCCGCGGCATAAATAAAGCCGAGGGGCAGCAGCGGCAGCGGCGGCGGCGGCGGCAGAGTGGTTGCATAAGAAAAGTAGCTTTTGCGATGATGAGATGGTCGAGGTTTACGGAAGGAATATATTTCTCTCGCGAATGGCTTTATGAATATCCTCCAACTTTTATTGAATAAGTCATTTCACTTTTTTATCGTCCACGCGTCTCTTCTTTCTTTTCTTACAGTTAACGGTATACTTGCATGATTTTCGAACAAGAATAGTATGAAGTTTTTACAAAAGCAATATATTTGCATAGCTGATATGTACAAAAATATACGTGTCTGAAATGAAATTTAAAAAAATTTTTTTTAACATCTTCGTACATGTAATTTATTTGCAATTTGGCGGTCGAAAGCAATTTACAAGTATTTATATAAGCAGTCAATTATATAATTGTGCAGTAAATATATAATTTAAAATTATCAATATTGTGAATGAACGACGTGTATGCGTATTCAAATAGTTTGTACAAGCAAATATATTTCTTGTCGTAGAAAAAAATATAAAAGGACAACTTTCTTTACAGAATTTCTTCATTATTATGTTATTATTGTATACAATTAGGCCAATAGCTAAGTAAAAGTTTTCCCTTGTATTATACACGTAAAAGGTTTTTTCGTCCAATTAATATTGAAATTCAAGTTAAAAAAAATCAACGTTTCTTGTTATCCATATGAGGTTCATTAATCTAGATTTGAGGACGACTTGAGAAAAGTTTCTCACATTAGAATTTTAAATTACTCGGACACGCCTCTTCCTAATCGAAAACAAATGGCTACGTCACATCGACGACTCAAGAAAATAACGTCGAAAAAAGATACGATAACGTTATCTAGCATCATAAGAAATTGTCAGAGCCGGAATCAACATATTTTTCGTCTTTTTTTTGCTAATCAGTAGTTACAACGAACTTTTGATGAATACATTGCAAAGTAATGCTCATACAAGTTGATATAGTTTTTTTACTACAATAACGGTTTTCCAAAAAGTCATTAAATACTTGCAAATGTCTATTTCGTATTTATACTTACTAAAGTGTCATCTATGCATATTTACATATTTCAAAATAATAACACTAAAAGCCTGGAATCTAAAATTGAACGAAAATAGCAACCGACATACTTTCTTAAACCTATCTTTTTTCAACCTTATTTCCTTTAAAAATATTACAACAAAATAACGGTTATTCTCACGGTAAACTTTATTTCGAAATATATTCCCGCTTCTACAATAACACGATATACGAGCAAAACGCGCCATCTTCCTCTCGGCAAAACGTTGTATTTTCAATATTCACATCGTGCTGTAAAAAGGCAGCCAAGCATAAAGCGAGCAGCGACGCTCGAGTCAAAAGCCAAGAAGAATTGCCGAAGAAAAGGGGTGACACATCCCGGCTGCGCGATGCGGCTGCTCTCCGAGAAGCAATAGAGGCGCTCCTCCGCGCCTGCCTCGTAAAGCCATTGACCCGCAAACCTTGTTCGTGTCCGACACGCACGCACACACAGAGCAGCGCTGCGCCATGGTGCGTCGCTTAAGGAGGGAAAACGCGTTCCCGTCGCAGTGACGCGACGCTTTCCTCCTCCTCCTCCTCCTCCTCGCTCTCTATATACACCATCTATCTCTCCTCCGTGGAGCTCGCGCGTCGAATTTCCATTTTCTCCGAGGCGTGTATGTCGCGCGGACCTTCGCGGGCCCTATAGCTCGCGCCTGCGTGACTGCGGGATATTGACCCACTTCGACTCCGACGCGCGTGTATTTTCGGTTGAGAGGAGGGGAGAGAGTCGTGTGTTTTTCCTCCACGTCTTCGTTTCTTTTCTCCCTTCGTGTGTATGTAGCTTTTCTCTACGACGTTCGATAGTGCGCGAGTGGGTGTGAGTCGATACAGAGGTGAGCAAGCGCGCCTCCTTGGTCTTTTTGGATTTCGAGGATTGTCAGGTTTACGAGGCACTTGAGTGGAAACGCCTTCGATTGTATATATATACGGCGCTCCGACCTACTGTAGCTTTTCCAAGTGATATTTAATTAGCGAGAGGGTTTTATTGAAGTTCGACATTGTGTGTACATTATTTTTAATCGAATCCAAAGCGAGAGAACCGTGATTTAATAGTGGTATAATTTGTAACTTTATTAAGGAGAGTTATATTACAGTTACTTCTTTTTAAAAAGTCGTTGATCAATTAGAGAATAATTAGCTCGTAAATTTACTTTGACATGGTTAGTGCCACTAAATCATCAGCTGGACTGTGACATCAATCTTTTTAATGCGCCGGCCCAAAACCTACAGTCATATACCTACGTCGCTAGTTTAGAACTGTTTTAGAACTTTATTATCGAATTGTTTACGAATAAAATATTACAACCGAGTGATGTGAAACATTTTACACGTGACAAACTAACAATAATCTTTACTATTTCAGCAGAGAAAATATGTCTTCAATTTTCTTGTACGTACGTACACAAATTTAAAACTTCACACGCCCTTCTAATCAAGATCTCTCGCAACTCAAACTAATTTAACACAAATTAGCCGCGCAACTCCACTNNNAAACAAACAAACAACCGAGCGAAAGAACTCTCTCTTCAGTCCTCGAAACACCACGCCTCTCACTTTATATATTTATGCGACAAAATGTAGCAGCAGTCAGCCTAAACATCGCACGATTTCCAAAGGATCTCCAACCGAGCGCCGCTCATATTATAGCCAGAGTATATATATACGCGTATGGAGCAGCGCCTTCGAAAATAAAAGGCTTATTTATAAATCTTCGCGATCGCTGCGCCACGCGCCGACGCGCATCATACTCGCGAGAAAGCGCTAGCGCGCACGTTTTCTCGCTCGATGTTTTTCGCGTGTGTGTGTTAGTGCACGCGCGCGCAACACCTTAATGCCCGCGCCTGCAAGTAAATATAGATAGATTAATCGACTTTAAGCCGTATAAAGAGAGGAAAACCAGCGAGTGGCTGGACGCGGACGCGATATCGCGTTACGGCCCTGCAGCGCGAAAGCCCGCGTGTAGTGTCCTAAGATTGCGACACAGGGACAAGCTTGTCTTTTTTTTTACTCTGGTTCAGTTTAGCTATTAGTACATTTTTAAACTGCGGTGCTTGTTTTATTTTATTTTTTTTATTTTTTAAGAAAGTAATGCCAGAACATGATAATTAATCGAATTGTCAAATTTGCTGCATGTTTATGCATTTTTTATTTATGTTTCCGTAGATAGATTCGTTAAAAAATTATGCACATTTAAAAAATTACACTATCTCGAGTGTCTAATTGCCTTAATAAGATCAATTTAACTGTAATCAACGGCCGATAAATGCACATGTTTAAGTAAACATTTGATACGCAGTTTTAAACTTGATATAGTTAAAGTGCGAGGCTGAAAACTGCCTTTCACGAATGAAATGAAAAGCAAACTGTGGTGAAAGTTAGCGAGTTAACACGGGTACTTATGTGAGTTAGTAGATAAAGCTCGGCAACGCTAAGACTATAACGTCTGATGGGATAAGAAGCTCATCCGCGCCCAGATATAGTAACTATATATCAGTTTGTAAAACTTTGACCCTGTTTTCCTCAATTTTCCCTCCATTACAGGAACTTTGCAAACCATCGATTTTCACGCCCGACAAATGTGTTCATAAAAAGGTAGTCACATTAATATAGTTCTTACGCAATTCTTTTGCACGACTTTTACATTCTTTTTTTTCAACTTCTTATCTAAATTACTTCTTACAATGTGAAGAAAAAAAGCTACACGTATATATGCTTTTGGACGATGCAGTGCTAATGATTCAAGTACGTTTGAATGGAAATAGAAATAATCGATTCATTACGATAAATAGAAAAGACAATTCGTGAAAAAAAACTCGTAAGCCGTAAAACTCTTATGAAAAAAAGGTATTAAAAGAACGTTACGCGGTACAGCTGTGGAGCTGTAGAGAGTTTAAATGACTAAAAAAGAATTAATTTGAAAATCATTTATATACAAGGAAAAAATTGTGTAGTAAAAAATACTGTTTCTTTGTACGCTAGAAGCAGGCTACAGTCATTCTACAAAGTCTACCGTTCAAATTAGTAAAAATTATTAAAGAGATAATAAAATTTATGACCGCAAATATATATATAATTATTTGGTTTAAGGCGCTGAAAATATTATAATTTTTACTGTCTCCAGTGGTCAATTTTTCAGAACGGTTAGTCTGTTCCTCTTTTACAAAGAAAACATTAATCTTCCTTACTAAATTTGTCTCCAAGTTACACTGGATAAAGTAAATATATATTAAATGCATCGACTGTAAAAACTCAAAATCTTTCTTCTTCGCGCTTAGAAGAACCTCTATCCATTAAATTTCCATCCAACCTCCGTCCACGACCGCGTCCACCTCATATACATATCGAAAGAGATATAGCCACATGCATCGCCACCGCCTACACAAGTGCAGTCGTGCCCACGTGTTCTGGCGGCCGCTGCACATGGACAAGACACGCGCTCGCGCGCCAATGACACGTCGGGCCCCCTACCCTCCCCCTCTCGCATTCTCGTGCAAATAAGCCGTCATAATTAACGAGCGCTCTCGTCGCCTTTTTTGCGTTCGTATTCGCGCGAGGCTGATTGCGCGGAAGTTGCGAGCGAGCATACGACGCGCTGAATGGGACTTGATTGCCGTTCTGCGTTTTTCGGGGGGAGAGGGGGCACGAGGGTACTTTGGTCGGAGGGCTAGAAGACATGGAATTTTGAGTGCGGTAGCTGAGGTTTGATGGCGGAGGAATAGAGGAGATTTTTAAGGGGGCTTTTATGGTTGAGAGTGCAGAGACAAAGTTTTACGTAGGTTTAATTCAAAGTTTGAGTCGTGTTTTAATTAAATTTCATATATAATATTATATGTTCGTTAATAAAAGTTGTATTACGTAGAGTTAACCAGAACTTGCGTTGGATAAAAGGTCAATTATACATGTTGCACAAATGGGTAAAAAATTTGCATACTTCAAATTAAAGTTTATTAACGGATGTAAAATTTAGATATTTATGGACTTTTGTACACTAATTATTTCAAACTTTTTTTTAACAATTTTGCATTTCCGAGTACGATATTTTTAACAACGATGAGCAAAGAGAAAGGTTAAACTCGAAATGTTTGAAACTTCATGAAAAAAGCGTTGCAAGTATTTAGATGGTCCAATTATTTTTTTTTAAGAGCTGTTCTAAAAATAATTGAGTTCACTCAACTTACGAGAAGAAGGTCAAATTGGAGCATATTCGTCTTGAATGCACTAAAAGGTTTAGCGTTGAAATTTTTTTCTACTTCGAGAGAAACGTCAAATTAGAAAATGAAAAATTTTTAAATCTTAGGAATATCCTTATTTTACATATTTTTTATTTTATAAAAGAAATCTTATGCCAGTAAAAACGACTTTTGGTGGAAACTTTATTATTTTAACATTTAAGTTTATTTAAAAAAATAGCAAAAATAATGATTCTATTTAAAACTTGATGATTTCAATAATAATCATGGTGCTATTTTAAAAGTTGCTTCATATTATTAATTATCAAGTCGACGTTGTATTTTAATAATTTTATTCAAACATTATGATTCTTTTACAATCTTGTGGGGACAAATTTGTTATGCTGTAGTAAATTATTTTGCGTACATATTCTCTCAGAATTATAAAAGTATTTTATTCTCAAAGTTTATTTTAACCAAAACAATTTCAATTTATTATAACAGACTTATTATTTATTAATTACACAAAAACCTATAAATTTAACAACATTTAACAGTTAGGTACATTAACATCCCGGGAAGGAGAGCCAGTAAATTTCTGCCAAATTCGCATCCTTTCCCCGAAACAATTAGAAAATGAATATTCTGCAATAACATCGGTCTACTCCAAAATGACAAATGAAATTTTCGGAGCAATTTCTTCACAGCGTCTTGAAAGAAAATTAACGCACATAACCTCAAACCCTGTAAGTTGAAAATTTCCTCGCCTTGCTCCAAAATCAACGGAAAACCCTCGAGACTGCGTAACAACCATCCAGCGACTCTGCAACCAACCCCCTCCCGAAAAACCTGCCCTCGCCCCACCCCTTTACACATACATGCACATCACACAGATACACACTTGCGACGTAACCCTATACACATCGCAGGGCACGACCCTGCGACCCACCGACGACACCTTGACGACTCTTCTTCGGCGAAAGAGCAACATATCACCTGCGAGCGACCGCGGCGCTCGCCCCCGGAGCCTTCCCTCTCTGTCTCCTCTCTCTCTCTCTCTTTCTCTCTCACTCTTGCTCGGGTGGCGGCGGCAGCTCTCGCGCGGCGGCGGCGGCGGCGACGCGAAAATGGCAGCCGCGCGCGTATATACGTGTGTGTGTGCCTCGCGCGCGTGCGGCCGCCCGGAAAAACGGGGGATGGGCCGCTGCTGCTGCCCTCCTCCTCTTCCTCCTCGTCGTAAGTCGTCGTCGATTTCCCTTTAGCGAGAGAGCGTGCGTCTTCTTGTTTCCATGCCCGATAAAAATGTAGGTGAAGGGACGGCACAGGGCCGATGGGCGGGCGAGATTATAGGGAGAGAGAGAGAGGTGTATGCCTCGAGGGAGGAGGTCGAGTGTATGGGTATGTCGTCGGGCGCTCTCGGGAGGAGGGAGAGGATCGATCTTTTCGACGGCACGGCATGGGAGGGCTCGAGGATTCGGGGTTTGTCGAAAGATCGATTTTCTTTCTAATATAAAGGATCGTGCTCGCATTTATAGAATTCTGAGTTTCGAACAGTTTTTAAATAATTTTTGAAATTTAAATTAGAAATGTAACTTTGGAATCAGATGAACAAACTTCATAGTTACGATCGTTGACGATACTGTAGAATAGAAATAAAGTAAATGAAAGAGATGACGAGATATACGGGTACAATGAGGAACGATGGGAACAGATACGTGTACGTGTATATACGCAAGTAGGAAGAGGCTTTTCCTTTTCGCGACCCTTGAACTTCTGACAGCCTCGACCGAGTCATCGTTCCCCGTTTGTCGTTTACGGTTATGTCCGAGCGAGCGAGAAAGAGAGAGAAGGTATAAAAGCACTGTAGAAAAAATCCCAACTAAGGAAACTCCGAGGCGAACGCGTGCGTAATGCGTATCCGGAAAATTAAAAGTAACGTCATCGAACTCTATACATTACTCTGCTAAGACACACTCATTCTTCTCAAAGAATTTCCTTGTTTGTTTATTTAATTTGAAAAAAAAAGTGGGCTGTCAAGCAATCGAGTAGGTAAGTGCTCGATGTGCAGGACTGACAGTTTTATGTGATAATAATTAAAGAGAAACTCCTTGGGACTACCGCTCATATTGATTTCTGATAATCAATAAGGAGCAAAATCAGAATTTCCTAAAGTTCTTTGTACAGAAGCTTGCCATTTAAAAGCATACCATGATTTTTAAGAATTTAGCAAGCATCAAGGAGTTTGAGCATTAATGCTCACATTTTTTATGTATTATTTAAAAAAATTTTTTTAATATTTGTATATAAAATTTTATCAAACTCCAGTTATATTTCAACAAAGTCTATTCCAGAGAATTTTGAAACCTTTCAAAGAACATCCGGTGGAGCTCGATAGTTAGAAATTTGAAATTGACTTGCTATTGAAGTTTTTAGGATTCATCGATTGATATTCATGACTATTCAGAATACTGCCAAATGCAGCTACGATGTAACTGATCTTGAAACATAACCTTAAAAATGTGAGCATTGTGCAAGCAATAACAAGACTTATATACAATTTTCGTCAAGATTAAAAAGTCATGATACAATTTCACTGAATTTTCCAAGTAGACCTGCAATGTAATATTCCACAGAGATCAAATTTAATTCATAAATATAATGAATTGAAAATCTGTAAATTAATTGCATTCTGAAATATTTATATTTTTAATAGCAAAGACATAAAACTTGTAAAGTATATTATCTTATATATTTCAAATATTCAGTGGGTTTATTTCAGAAGTCAATCTAAATCAGTAAAGTTTATTGAAATAATGGTATTGAATTTAAAAGCAAATATGATTTTAATCTTATGAATCAAATTGAAGTTAAATTATTTTATAAAATAACTTCTAAAGCATATTCATATAAAATTTGATAATTTCACCAAAAAATTTAATGGGCTATATTTATAAATAAGTTATATACACTGAATGTTGCAAGATATAATTTAGGTAAAGATGAAAAATCAGTTATAAAATTAGAATATCAAAAAAAGTTTATACAAAACATTTTTTTTTTCTTTTTGCAGACAACCATACAACAAATATTTTCTTGTGCTGCAAAAATAAGCTTTAAATTAAACACTTTTACAAAACAAAAAATCTATTATGCAAACAATGCAGTTGTGCTCAAAAAGTGACACGTTATTACATCAACTGAAATTTGTAACTTGCATGTACGCCTTATTAAGTCATGATCTTGAACCAGCTGGAATGTATATATATGTTGAGTGAGTTGAGAAAAAATTCTTTATGTAACAACAAAGCAATAACTTGACTTAGGTGAGTGGCTTATAACAATCGGTATATATAAATTTATTTTTTAAGCGTAATTAAATCAAGTGTGTCATCTACTGTACAAGTTAAATATATTATATATATACATATATATTAATAGGAGCATTGTGTGATGTACTTTAAGTCACCTCATCATATATGCATATCTATCAGTAAAATTTCAATGCCCTCTTGCCAATTACAGAAACCGAAGCAGAAATTCAGTGAAATTGTATCTGTACACTTAGAAAAATGAATGTCTAGGTGATATATATCTCATCTTATGGTACTCACTGCTTATCTTCATTCCACCAAGTGGCGGGTTCGCTGGAGGCTTGTTCCCCTCAGCAAAGGAGGTGGTCCTAGGTCGGCCGCTCATCCTGGCTATTGCTCCACCACTGGCCGCCACCTCGGCCTCCTCCTCCTTCTCGTCCCTGTTCCCCTGTTGGGCCTCAACTTCTTCGCTGCAGCTTTCGCCTCTCTGGCTTTCTCTCCGCTGCTGATACCTCTGCTACTGGTGGCTCTCTTCTTGCTCACACACAAATCTCTCTCCGAACTCGAACTACCCTGCCAAAAGTCTTGCTCACTCTGGGTAGCATGCACGATAGCACTATTACATACGCCAATATGTAATCCGCAACTCTTTATCACATCTCACGCACCGAATACTACTACACACTGCTCTTCCTAGCCAAATGACCTATCGGAGCAGCTCCTGGCACAATCAACCAATGACACGCCACGGCTCAGGCTCTGCTCCAAAGTGCTCCAGGAGGGGCCAGCGAGTGCCTGGGGGGGGAGGGCCTCTCCAGCGGCACGGACTCCTGGTGGACACGACGACTGGCCGTGCCTGCGCTGAGGAGGATGGCCGACGGGCGCGCCACGCGCGTGCGAGCGAGAGAGCGGCGAAGAAAGGCCTCTCTCTTCCCCTCGCTCTCTCCGTGTGCCTGCCTGCTTGCCTGCGTGCGTGCGTACGTACGTATGCCAAGTCGTCGCGCGCGGGCAACTGGCTGCACGTATACGCGTATATCCGGGGCCTGGCGCCGCCGCCGCCGCTGCTGCTCCTCGTCCGGGCCGCGCGCACTCTCTCGTCGGCTCCTCGATCCGTCCTCTTCGGGCGCACACGGCACTGGGCGATGGGGAGGCGGCTACTGCGGCCTGCTGCTGTCGTCGTCCTCGTCCTCCTCGTCCGTCGTCGCCGAGAGCTGCTCACACTCTCTCTCCTCTTCACTTCTCTCCTCCCTCTCTCACTCTTTCTCTGTCTCTCCTGCGGGAGCAGTCGTGTAGGCGAGAGCGCGGAGCGAGCCGACGTTTTCCGAAAGGCGAGTACGCCCGCGTGCGCAGGAGCCGCGCACGCGCACTGCGTCCGTCGTCCGCCTTCTCTATCTTTCTCTCTCTCTCGCGCAGCTGTGTGCCACTCTATCCCCGTCTCTCTCTCGCTCTTCCACTAGAGAGAGAGAAACGGACGCGCGCGATCGCGCGGCCACGGAGAGCTCGGGAGAAACGGATCCTTCTCTCTCTCCTTCTTCTTCGGCTCCCTTTCCTCTCTGCCGCTGCCGCCGCCGCTGCTGCTGCTGCTACTGCCTCACCCGCGCGAGCCTAAAAACAGACACGTTTTCGATTCGTCAGGGATGTGACAGAGAGACACGCGTTCGCACGTTACATCGAGCCATTAGGTGTCTTTCTTTCGGGGGTGGCGGTGGCGCGATATACGGCGAACACCTTAACGGTATATACTTCTAGCTACTCTCATTCGAAGAGGAGGGGCTACGTCCGGGAAAAGCGACTACTTAAAACGCGTCTTACGAGGGAGATGACACGGGAAATGGTACATATATTATGACGATTTTCCACTCGCCTGGCTTTGTTATACTTTGCAATCAAAACTCGCGGCCGACGACAATTGAAGCTCGAAAGCTACCGATTGCGCAAAAATCTATATGGCTCCCGAGAATCCGCTTCCGGATTTTGTATTGATCACGGCTAGTATACAGTAGAAAATATCGAATGCGCGACGTGAAAAGCCCTCGAAGTGTGCCATTAGGCTCTGCTCACAACGCGAGCGACTCCTTTCTGCGTAGCAGCGCGTAGCAGAAGAGACTTGCGCTACTCCGAAAGCTTCCGAAAAGTGGAGTATATATACCTATACCTATATAGATACGCGCCGTACGGAGCCGATGGGAAGCTCTATCTCGCGCGCGTACTCTTACCTCCTTCTTACCCAGCGTAACGTTACAACCTTATATTTACAATACGTCGAAAGATCGTCGGGAAGAGAGATTAAGACGGGCGAATGTGGGGTTATGTGTGCCACCTAACCTAGACGCGATACTTGGCGCGCGCACTGTCAACTGCGTAGGCGTTCGAGAGAAGCGCGAATGGCAGACCCGATACGGGGATGACAACCTCGAGACTAGAGGGTTCTTTTCTTACTTGCAGGGAGGAAGAAGGGAACAGGGGCTGCAGTCCGTCAGCTATACTCTCTCGTACCTCGACTGGTTGCTGCTGCTGTCTCTCTCTGGTGCACACGCACGCACGTACCTATACTCGCACTCTCTCCTCTCCTTCTCACTCTGCCGCCGCCTCCGTCGATGCTACCTTCTTCTCGGCATTCCACCAAGCGTGCGCGCACCACCTTCTGTATATATACTTACGCGCGTGAGCGTGCAGTGCTATACTGCTGCCCTCGAGAGCGGTTATTCGCGCGAATCTCGAGGAAAAACGCACGCGCGCGGGGTATGTATACAGGGCCGCGGCAACTGTATAGAAAAGGAGGACGAAGGGACGGACAGACACGGGCGCACACAGAGGAAGAGTCAAACACACAGACACCCAGCGAGAGTTGCTTGCGCTGCGCGCGCGCGTGCCGATACTCTGTCTGTCTCACTCTCTCGTGGCAGCGATGATCACGTACGCAGACACTCACACAGCGCTGCAGAGCGGAGCAGAGCGGAGAATCGAGGCTTGTATGTGGCGTCTATAGCGTGTAGCCCGTGCTGCCGCCGCCGCTGGCTGCTCTCTCTGCTGCGCAAAAGAAAGAGAGAGAGGAGATAATCGAAAAGAGCCGCCGCCGACGCGGTTATAGGCTGCGAGCACTGTACGCGGGAGGGTGTGCGGAGATACGTGCGGGATGCGACGGTTATGTAGGTGCGCGCGGGCCAAGCTGATTAAGAAATTTCGGATGCAGGTGGCAAAAGCTGCGGATTTAGGGCATGTATAAGGAAGAGAAGGAACTAAATATGAATAGGAAGCAACGATTGATAAAAGAAGATTGATATCGATTTTGCTCATTATGCTTTTAACATAAATTCATATCTATTAGGTTCTGTTGAATGGCAACGAGAATGAAGAATTAAGAAAATAAGAATTTTTTTATTCTTTTAATGAATACACTCCAAATTTATTTTAAATTTTTATCAAAATATTTACTCTTATTGATTATATAGTTCTTGATGTTAATTTTGCTAGTATTAAACTTCCATTAAATGATAGAAAAGATTTCATGAAAGAAATTTTGTTGTGAAATGTAAAAATAACTCAGTTTTTATATTTAATGAAATAAAAATAGTAACAACTTTATTCTATAATATTTTGTTTATTATTTTTTTATTTATATATTGACAATTTTATAAAAATAAGTTATAAAATTATTCATACGATTTTCTTAAAAGAGTACAAGGGAAAAATGTACGTCAAGTATAGTTAGTTTGCTATAATATTTATTAAATAACATATCTATGTTGACAATTTTTTTCTTCAACTATTTTTTACTGATATGTTCAGTCTACTATCTTAAAAAGAAATAAATTTCATTTCACATTTTACTATAATTATGCTAGTAGGTATAAAATAAATAAATTATTTTCTACCTATATAAAAATAATAAATTTTTTCTTCGTAAAGATGTTTCGTCCTATACTTTAAACACTTGTTTCCGTTGGTTGCCTTTTATATGTGCAAATCCGCGGACTACTGCAAACAACTGGGGTACAAAAACGGACAACATTTTTTTTGAGGGCACATCTACCAGACAAGGTTTTTCTGGTTCCTTAGGTGTCCTCCTACATGAAACTACCTGTGAACACGGGTTATCGTTTGCCAAACTTTTTTGCCGACAAAAACAATTTTTCTTATGGAAATTTAACATGGGAAAAATGGATGAAAAGTAGTCATTGATGATTAACCAATAGCAA
>JAPYZO010004893.1:0-13347 GCA_030522905.1 Torymus flavipes | reverse complement strand
TATACGACTTGGCTTTGATTAAGGATATAAAAACATTTAATTGATAAGAGTCGTTTAAAACTCTTTTATATACAACTGATATTAATATTTTAAACTTTACATATCCGTCATGAAACAGCTATCAATTTCTAGATTGACTTATTGTAATAATTTTATTTCAATATATTCATTGAGAATTCATTTATAAAATATCTTAATTTCAAGAGGAATACATTTCTGAAAATCTTTTCCTTTTTTCTTATCGATTCTTATTTTTTCTCAGTGTAAAAAGCAGCTGCTACATTATCGATTCTTATTTTTTCTCAGTGTAAAAAGCAGCTGCTACAAGCTATAAACCATATTTATAAAAGATGTATTAAAAGACGCCTATAAAATAAAAATCATTTCCATGGTGTATTCATTAGGCTATGAAAGAGCGATACCCCTTTTGTCATAAATCCCCCTCGGCTCATAAAAGTCATCGTCTTACGCTCTTAACGACGCTCTCGACACTCGCGGTTGTCGTCGATGTCCCGGCTATGTGGACATCGATGATGGCGTTCCTCATGGTCATCTCTTCGTCCATGGGCAATGCGCTCGAGAGCGCTGGGCTCGACTTTTCGGTCGATACGGGCGAGCTCGACGACTTTCGGCTGATCTTGCTCTTCTCCAGGCTGTCCGTCTCATAGTCCGAGGCCTTGGTCGAGGACGCTTCCTTTTCGACGCGCTCCATCTCCTTGGCGACGACGAGCTCCTGGATCACCGCGTCCATGATGCGCTTCGCGTCGCTGCTGCTGTTTATCATGTCGAACAGGGCTCGCGACTCGCCCGATGGCTTGGCTCTGTTCTTGATCGGTTTGTCGAGGGTAGCGAGCTTATTTGTATGCTATGTATTAGGAATATTATCTGTGAGCTTTCGTAATTCAGTTATATATGTGTATTATATATATATATGTCATTTAAAATGACTTTTTTTTTTAGGAAATCCAATCATTTTTCTGGATAACGTTAGTGCAGATTTTTTTAAATCCAAAACTTTTTTCATTGCGGCTACTTAATGTGCATTTATGGAGTAGTTGTATATTTTTATAAGATCTTTTCTTTTTATCAACTTTCTCTAATTAGATAGTAACATTTTTGTTTTATAACCAAGATAAAGTTTTGAAGTTTATATCATATTAAAATGAAGAAAAAGTTATACATATTTTAACTAAAGTAACTATAAGATAATGAATAAAAAAACTACTCATTTTTATTAGATTTTAATATTGCTCCTGAACTTCCTCTGCCTACGTTCTACAGACTTTATTACAGAAAGTAGATACTTTGTTTTATATATTATAAAAACTAAACTTTAGCACAGTTATATGATAGTTATCTTACTCAAACTATCTCTAAAATTAAAAAATAAATATTTTCTTTTAGTTGAAAAAGAGCTTTCTTATTATTTTTGGTATCGTTTATAGGAACATTTTTTTCAATCTCTAACCTAATTTACATATACCTTTAGGTAATTACAGTTTTCATGAAAATCTTTGTTGCTATAGCAAATCAAAACAAGCTTCAACATATATCTGTTTGAAATTCTCATCACCCTCAAGCGCCTCACCTGAGCATTATCCATCCTCGTCTCTCCGTTTTTCAATCCGGACGACGCCGACTTCTCGTTCTTTAGGAGCTCCAGCTGCCGCTTGAAGGAGTTCTCGATGGTCTGGCGCACGTTCATGTTCGCCGCGTTCTCAGCGTGATCGTGCGCGTTGCGCCTGGCCCATTCGACGATCTCGTCATTCTCCCGCCGCTCGAGGTAGCCCGGTTCCCGGGTAACCGATTGCGCCGCGCGACGCGGACCTCGCGGGTACCCGTCGCCCTCGAACGTCTCATTTATACATCCGCCGTTGACGGTCGGATCATTGTGCGAGAGCTAGGAAGTTAGGTAGTGAGTTTGAAAATGAGTTGAGTTTATAAGTAGACGGAAGAAATAAATTTTAAAAAATGTCATCTTTTCATACAACTTGTATATTCGCGCATTTAAGACGTAAATATTGAAAAAAAAAATGTTTTTAACACAAATTGGTAATTGAAAGTCTTTTTAATATTTCGCTAAATCTTGTCGGAGCATATTCAAGAAGCTTACCTCTCTAAACAACGGCGGTAGGGACTTGATCGACAGCCTGGTACTCTCCGTATCCATGTCCCTCGTCTCCCTCAACCTGTTCAGCTGCTGGTGCTGCTGCTGGTGCTGCTGATGCTGCTGATGATGCTTCTGGTGATGTTGGTGCTTCTGCGCCCGTTGCACGGTGAGCATCGCCGCGGCTCTCTCCTCTTCAAGGTTCCTCCAGCGCGTGTCCAGCAGCTTGACGTCCTCGAGCCAGGCTCGCACGCGACTCTCGCCACTTATCACCCCGGCGCTGTTGCTCTCGGCGAGGCTCCGCGCGGTCGGCAAATTCGGCGTCGAGGAACCGTGGCTGCAGCCTGGACAGCCCGTGCACCGCAGTGACTTGCGGTTGGTGATGTTCGCCAGCTGTCCGATCGCCCCGTTCGCCACGGAACTCGGACGTTTACGAGCCGTTCGGAGGGCGGTTGCGCTGAGCCGCTCCGACGAGCTTTCTTCGGGAATTTCTGACAGTGGGAACGGTCGGTTAATCGGTGATATTTATTAAATAAAATATTTAAAGAAATGCAACTCCGTAAAAAAACATCAAAGATGTTATAACGGTAAATGTCGCGTGATACGAATAAAAGTTATTATTATGTAAATGATTAGGAATAAAATTAATTATTTATATTATTATAAAATTTTTGTCAATATTTGAAACTTACCAATAAGAGTAGGAACAAAACGTTTAGCAGCCATTTTGTGCTTGGCTATGGATATGACTTCTCGAATTTTCAGAAGAAATTCAATGGCTGCTGGAGGCGGTGCCTGACATTATAAAAACAATAAAAAAGTTAGTACAAAGTGCATAATAATTAGAGGACGTAGAAATTACAGTAATATTCATACCAGAAGCAATTGTCTTTCAAAGTAGGCAGGGTTGAAATAAAGCTTTCTCCTTTGGGTCCCTGGAAAGACGGGCATAATGTGTTGATTACCGTTCTCCGTAGTCTCGATAACCCGAACGTCTTCCTCGGGTAATCTTTCTCCGATAATAGCTCCTGGATTACAATTTTCCTCTCTCGGTTCGTTGTAGTCGCGATGTGGGTGTATTATTGCTGACGTTATCTAAAGAAAATTATCTGTAAGTACACTGAAGAACATTTGAGACCACCTTCTGGTAGAAATGGTAAACATAAGTTAGCTATTTTTTAGTCAACTTTATGACTAAAAATGGACATCGCTTGTTATTTCATAATTATATATACGAATCAGAATTAAGTGATGGTACTTATATACAGTTCATAATAAGATATAGTTATTTTAATTAACACCTTAGCTATAAATTATGTTTAATTTTCTACCAGGGCTACTACCTTCTTCTTCAAATTTTTATTATAGCTATATATATTGTAAAGTGTCCCAAAACTGAGCTAGACGTTATGTGAAACTGCGGAGAGTTATTGCACCGCCAGTAATGGTGCGTCCCTTCTTCCTCGCGCGCAAACACTATTGATTGACTATATCACTTTTTTGCAGCATAGGAAATCATATATAGAATCGTTGAATAACGCGATATTCGCAATACCTTTAATCGTACGTTCTCAATCTCAGACTCGCTCTCGCTCTGCAGCAGCTTATCCGTCAGCTCGGCCTCGCTGACCGCGCTATTACTATCGCTCTCAAAGTGCCTCACGACGGACAGCAGGGGATTGCACTTGACGATGCCTGGGGTCATGTCGCTCTCGGCACCGTACTTGCTACCGCCCCCCGCCTCCGGGTGCTGGTCTATCGACGACGACGACGAAGCGCTGGACGACAAGACGTCCGCGGATGATTTTCTGCGCCGTCGCCGGCGACTCTTGCGACTGTGTAGCCAAAGCGAGACGCCGGTTACGTAGATCAGGACGAGGATCAAGGCGATGCCGATTGCCGCGTATTCCGCGGTAGAGAGGCCCTGTCGGATTGGCTAGTTATAGAGTTTCAATTATGTTATATGTACTTTGCATTTTATGTTACTGCCGGAACGTACACTGACCAATATGTGATTATAAAACACTTTGACTACTACTAATTCATGTTGTAAGGACTCACGGAAATTGTATAGGCTTCTAAAAAGTCTCAATAATTTGTGATTTTAAATAATCTGTGCAGTTTTTTAGACAATAAATTCACTTTGAGCTTTAAGCAATTATTCCATCCGTTTTGAAATAAATAATTTACAAATTACTACTTTTCAACGAAAAATCATTCGACAGATTTTCTTTTCACATTTCTTATGTAACAACGAGAAGCTATAATTGCAATTTTATTTACAACCAACAGTTAATAGGTCAATCTGTATATAACGAAACATAAAACGTCAAAGTGTGCCGTCTTGAAAAATTTATTTCCCAAGCATATGGCTTCCGCGGCTGCGAACCACTTTTGAAAAGGCCGCATGTGTCGTACGTCGAACCTAATTTATCGCGCCGATAAACAAAGCCACGTGCAGTTTTCTCCGAGACTTAGTTCCGGGCGCAGTCCTTTTACACCGCAGAGATGCGAGTGCGACAGAAAACGAATTAACGCTCGGCGTTTTATATATATTGGTATAAATGAGACTCACTGCTGCGAGATGGTGATCCTGCCACGCGGAAGGCGACGCATGTGGTGAAGATTTCGCGATACGCCGCCTCAGGATAATTGTCGCGGCAGGAGAGCTTCACAATCACAATCTTGCCCTCGGCTGCGTTGCGTAGCTTCGCTTCGCCGGTCCACTGAAACATTGAGGATGATGTTGCATTTTGGGTGTTGTTTTTTTCGGCGACTAACGCGGTTTAATTTTACTTCTTCAAAGATTCATGAATAAACATTAGTATAACACAAATGTTAATGGGTTATTATATCATATATGTAAGAGTTACTTTACAATCAATTTATGCATGTTTAATTACATATCAAGTTCAAATTTATAATAAATTAGAGTATACTTTTGATGATTAAATTTTTTGGAATAACAGAATGGAATAAAAATTCTTGAAAGATACACGAATGCAATATATTTGGGGGCATCACACTGAACCGTTTTTAATTTAAACTTGATCGGATACTAATTGAATTTCGCGTCAAAAAGTATTTAAATTTTAATAAAATTTTAAAATTAAATTGAAGTAATTAAAGAGAAATTGTGAAAATTATTTATATTAAACTGAAATGACGTGAACTGCTTTTAAAGCTTTTGAGCTGATAACTACATTAAAGTACAGAATTATCTAATAAATCATTTCATTTCCGAATTATAGATGGGCAAGATAGCTGGCGATTTATTTCTAATTACTTGGGCTTACTTAACGACACGAAATAGAAATCACGATACCTTTCACGGAGATAAATCATTAAACGACATAATATTACGGGCCGTGAAGATGGTAAGACAAAAGCAGAGCAATTAACGTCTTCGCGAATGGACTAATTGGGTTAGCGTGATCCGTAGATTTTCACTTGTCGCAGCAGATTCGAGAGATTCCCAGTGCAAGTGAAAGACAGCTATCCTTCAAGCTCTGAATGCTGATTTTCTCGCGTTCAACAAAAAAGCGGCGAGTGTTTACTTCTCTAAACTTGTATATAAACTAATGGATTTAGTCATTACTTTCGTTCACTCATTGGTAGCTAATTATACAATTAAAACAAATGCCAGTTTAAATATCAATTTACGAATATCTACCTTAATTTATCAGGTGTTATTAAAGAATTCACGTTAATAAGCAGATAATCCGAATAAGTTTTGTCGTAACTGTACTCTTATACCGAAAGAAAACCAACTTGTTTTCAACTAAGCTAATTAAGTAAAAAGGAATTAATGAAATTTCTCATATTTTTCAAGTATATCTTAAAATAAAACTCACACATAACAGTAAAAAATTAAAAAATGTCCAAGTGACAATTGTCAATATTACTTCTGTACCCCTGCAACTTTGGAGTCGGCGTTTGACATTCGATAACGCTTGCCAATAGACTACTTGAAAATGTTCTACGATCGATATCTCATCCAGTCCGGAAATTAAATCGTCAGCTTTCAGGCAGGCGTGTGTATTGCAGGCGAAAGAAAGTGAGACACTTGCGTCGAGCGGAAGACCTCGATAACGACATCTTTTCATTACGCGAACGTATAGTGTCGGCAATTTTCTGCCTTTAAAGTCGCGAAATCGAAGAGAGGAGCCAGCCAGCAGAGCGCGTGATACACTTACTTGGAGAAAGGCGCGCCCCTTGTCCGTTAAGAAGAGCAGCGGCTGCAGGTATTCCACGTTCGAGATGCTGCGCAGCTCGGACCAGCCGCTCTTGCCCAGCTGCTGGACGCTGTTTATCGCGCACAGCGGTGACTCCACTCCTGCGTATTGTTAAAGGAACTTTTAATTTACAAGCTAATGCGTTTGGTAATAGATTAATCAAAACATGTTTAAAAATAATTCATTACAATATACAACTTTTTCTGAAAATGTATGCGTCTGTAAACATTTTTTTATATGACTATAGTACTTTTTTAGTAACTGATATATTTCAATTGTTTGTTTTTAATATAGGAATTGTATATCTATAGATATCATCTTATAAACATTATAGGTATACATTTTCTATTAAAAACAAACAATTTAAACACATCAGTTACTAAAAGGAAGGCTGGTAAAGGAACTTTTTTCTTGGAATTTTGCGCTCTACAGGATTATGTTTATAGCCGCAAACATTTTCAGAACAAGTTGTATACTAAACAGAGCACCTGTATAATACATTAGGATTATCATAACCACTCTCACTCGTACTCCATATAGACCCGTCAGCAACCCACATACACCATTCCGGATGTATTGCTTTTCCTTACCTTCGATTTTAATTTCCGCATCGGGATAGACGATCTGCTTGGAGATCGGAAGGATAACGTATGGCACCCTTTCAACTAGGCCGGAACCATTCACGAACTTGGTCATGTTGCACTCTGCAACACATAGGAGAAAAATCATCAGGTAAAGACGATCCTCTTAGCCAAACAGAAAATCGCAAAAAACATCATCGCTGCCACGATTTTCTCTCCGTTAAATCGCAGCGTAATCGCGCTTAATGATAGGCTCGGTGCGCGTGTATATATATGCACGAGGGTTCAAGTGCGTTGAGCGCTCGCGAATTTCTTGTTGCATGCCCGTGCGCTCGGAGTCAAGATTATAAATGAGCAGTTCCGCGGAGGATATAAGCGGTCTGCGATATATGTGTCACGAATGCGTCGCCTTTTATTAATGCCCGCTGATTCGAGCGAGAGTTTTTGCAGGAAACGGAGAGATGCCGCTGGGCCTCGATTGGTAGTAGCTTGTTAATAGAAAATATAAGGATCCGTTCGTGCGGTTTCTCTTTTACAAAATACCAATTTCTACAGCATTTATCTGGATGTCGTATCTTTTTTCAAGACACAGACGTATACGTATATAGGTTGTAAATATAACTTTTTAATGTTCTGACATTCTTTTTTATTATTTATTATATTATAGCTTCAACAGAAGCTCGATAAAATGCTTTTATTTTAATTTCAATTGCAATAAATGTCGATTTATATTGATCCATATATGATGCAGCGTATGCAAGTTTTATTGCACTTTCTTCAGTAATAATAACATCGTCATCAAAATTTATTCATCTCTTGGTTTATTGAATAAAGCATTGATCGTAACCCATACCAGTCACTTTCAAATTAACATAAGCTGGAAGCTGCGACATCCAGTAATTCAAAAGGCTTTCAGCATCCGTGTATACGTGCTCATTTTCCAATTCGCCAGACCTGCAGTCCTCGCATCTAAAGACTAGCCACAGGTCGTTTATCCCTGCAAAAATTCGGAGCGTGCGCATGTTCGCGAAATTCCTCCTACGTTATCTGCGGCGTTCCAGAAACCTCGGGTCGTACGAGGATTAGGAAAAGAGTCCCCCTTGTGCTCTTTTCTCACAGTATCCATCATCGATGCGCGCGCTGGTGTATCCGCACAGGACGTCGCAATGTATTAATGGTTTGCTCGCGCATCCGGTTCTCCGCGCTCGTGGATTATAATGCGAGAGGGATAGACGCGGAAAAGCCGGCCGCTCGTTAATCAAGAGACGGCGTGTATATACACGCGCGAATATATATACTTCTGACGAAGGAGAAAGAAAGAGAGAGACGGGGAAATAAATAAAGCCCGCGCGATTGAAGCCGAGAGTCGCGTGAGTTTACGATTCGAGACGAGTGCGCCTCTAGCATCTGGAGAAACGAAATGTCACGATGTTTGCGGGAGCAGGTTTTCAATGCTTTTGTTGGACTGTTTGCGCTGTTGCTGCTGATGCGAGGAGAGGTTGCGACGTCGAGTTTATGGACCGGTAAGTCAAGGGTTGTTGCGTAGAGTGTCTTCAAAGCAACTGCAGATAAGCAAATCCTTTGAAATCTGTCCGATTAAAATTAAAAAAAAAACTTTGATTCTTGAATTTTAAATGACAACGAGAACTAAGTAATCAATGTATACACTTCCAAATTGTCCCTGTTTTAAAGTAATTTACTATTAGTTTTAATGAGTTTAAAATGTTATTATCATATAGACGTTATAAATCAGACCTCGCCTAAATATTCGTGACAATATTTTACTTTGAATCAATGAAAAAAAACCATACAATTCAAATAATATATAGTATACTTTAACTCAAACTCTAAATTTATTAGCTAACAGAGGCAATTTCCTTCTGTTTACATTTAATAATGCTTAACGCAAATACTTTATATATAAATTAAATACCCGCAACCGCTGCACCGGAAAAATGGATAATCGTTGCGGTGAGAACGGACATGTCTAAAGCCGTGCGCGCGTAAGCGCAGAATAATACGCGAGAGAGAGAGAGAGAGAGAGAGAGAGAGAGAGAGAGAGAGAGAGAGAGAGAGAGAGGGGGGAAAGAGAAGTGCATCGTAGCCCCGCGGGCGTAATGACGCGCAACTTTTTGCCGGACGAGCGCGCGAGGCAGGGAGAAATAGACACCTCGCGCGAGCTCGAGCGCTAATGGAGCTCGTCCGCGTGTGTGTGGTTTGCGTTGCAACTATACGATCGCATGCTGCGGTGCGCGCACATTCTGCGGGCTTTGTGGAATCTAGACGCGGTTTCGGTATCGGGTAAAGAGAGCCTCGCTGCCGCTATTGTTCGCTGGGTTTTGTGGACACTTCGCGTTGTCGACGGGGGTAGATAATGTTTTGACATTGCGCTTGACAATTAAATTATACCCCGAGTAATTGGAGCTTCGGTGCGCCGCACGGCGTTGACAAGGATTCGCTCGAGAAAGATCATTAATATTAATAATGATGAATGATGTGAGCCAACTGCGTGATATAACATGTGTTTCCTATAATAGATTTTTTTATTCATCGGAAATTTTATAAGGATCATTTTAAAATAATGTGTTTCATTGGAATAGATATGTAATTATTTCTAGATAGGAAAACAGCTTACATGTACATTGCTATCGCTGAAAAGGTTTAAAATCTCTATTATACTAAGCGCGTACGCTTATACCGATTTTTTCAAAGCTCGAATGGACGGAAACTTTCTCTAAAATTTTCGTATTTTTTAACAATAACGGTGTGTAATCTCTTAATCGGACCATCAACAAAATCCATTCGAAAAGCCGAAAAATCCGGCCAACTCATTTATTATCCATACGCGCATAGTCTAATATTACCGTAGCGAAATGGCTCACGAAGTCTCTCGACACGGCACACACAAGCGCGAGCGCGCCGCGATAATCTCCATAATCTGCCGTGGCGATTTAACATCCTAGTTCTTCGCGCGATCGTCTAATTAAGCGATTACGCGCCACGAGCGCGCGAAATTCAGCGCGCGTGCTTGCGCACTTGCGCGTAAAGTGTGACAGGCGTATGCAGCGGTGCGTGTACTGAAGCTATCGGGCCCCGGAATCTCGAGTCGAGTGGTGTCCACGCGGGGCGCGTCTCTCGTTTTCGAGTTAATTGCGTACACGGGATAATGTTGTCACAAACATTCTGGGTGGGTGGAAGTGATTTTCAGTAACAGCTCAGAGTGAGTTAATAAACGATTTAGAGTGATAATAAAACAACAGTGACAAATCGCTAAAAGTTGTATAACAGCTTGTGTACAGCACTCATACATCACAAATCAATTTTCTACATACATGTCATCGCGATAATGAATTTCGAAAAAGAGCGATCAGTTTTTACATGTAATAAAAGAATGTATTATTTTCTAATGTTGTTCACACAATGAATAAGTAGATCTATAAGGGCTGTTCAACAAGGAAATATACGTGTATGTACGACCGTAAAAAGCTCACTTTCAGGAAATAGGGATTTCTTAGACGTCGCAACCTTGCAACACGTTCTCTACTCAGAAACGGTATAAACACAATCCATTCCCGTAACGAATAACTTTTGAAAACGTCTTTTCCACCTTGCGCTTATTACTTCTAGTATATTGAATACCTTTCTTTCACTTACATAAAACTTGATTTACATTTGTAAGGTGTTGGAAATGTTAAAAACGCGGTTTGTACCGCGAAAGTAACAGTGCATACATGTATTTTCCATTTTCGTTAAATTTTTATTACGTAAGTATTATACTAAAATACACTTATGACATATATTATGTTATTAACTGTATACGCTTTTTAATTCTCTATCTGCCACGGCAGATAGAGAATTAAAAATTCGTGCGTCAGCAGGAAATTAGAGGACTAAAGCGGTTCTCAATGGTGGCGGAATCCCCTAAAGGAATTAACGAGCGGAATTACCACCGAGTTAGTCCCTTTAGACTCGGCGCGTTTTATCAATCTCGTTAACCCCTGAACTCGCGGATTCTAATTAACAGCGACGCGAACGCGGATGCGCCACACCGATACGCACCGAGTCTATATCTGTTCGGATGAATCTACTGCGGCATTCTATAGGTATAACGTTCTTTCGCTATCTTTGAATGTCGCCGGCAGAATGTTTACTGTTTCTGTCGCCATTTTATCTCGTAATCTTTCTTCTATTGAAATGTCGGTTAATTGAATTGAAGAAATAATTTAGTAGTGAGTTTCTTTCGGACCAGTTATGGTGGCGAATGAATGTGTAATATATTGCTCTCTGCAGAACATTAATTTAGGCCGGTATAATATACGTATATTATAAATTATCAAATCGACAGCAATCGGGAAAAGTGTTTATATGGTAAGTTCTATACTACAAGTTTAAAACAGTTTTCTCTTTTTTGAAATGCAAGAAATTTTTGACAACATTAAATCGTGTACAGCAAATATTCTGATACGCAGACCTCTCTATAGATATATAAAACTCTCTAAAGTAACGCAAAACATCAAACTATTTTCTCTCGCGCATCGACAATTGCTCCAGCAATACAGAAAGAAATCACTACTATTTTCTCTTCCCTTCTTCGAGTGCTAATTACTTGCGCTCCCTGCGGCGTTTAATAGCCGCGTTCGCGAGATTTAATATTCCTGCGCTGCGTATAGTGCAGTCTGCCGCAGGGCCGCGTGTCTTTTTTAATGGGCAGCTGTCGCGTTCTTTCATAGAGCTTTTTTGCGCCTGCCTAGGTAAGTGCGCGTACGTGATAACGCGAGGCCTGCGATCGGCTAGGAGTTTCTATGGGTGTGAGATTCGCACGTTGTTAGGCTTTTTACGAGCTTTCCGCGCGTCGTTTGTCCGTGTACTTTCTGTTTGCCGAGATTTATATTTTATCATAGGAAAGCTAAAAAATATGCTTTTGGTTAGTATACCTATGGTTAAATACCTATCATCTTACATGGTACTTTTGAAGTATTTTTGTGCTAGATGTGTGTTTAATTAATTGTTATATGGTAACAGTCTGTTTTTATTTTCAAAACATCATTGGGAAATTTATTTTAACCAAATTAATAATATCAAGAATAAAGTGTTCCGCTATCTAATATCTATTTAGCAGTATATATTTGTTGATTTTGAGTACAAATTAGTAGGATAAACTGATCTAAAAATAACTCAAAATGTAATCTTTATTGTAATGTATATGAATAAAAAATGCAGTGACATGATCCAAGAATTTGAAAGATTTCAAATATACACGTTTTTAACTCGAGCTTCAAAAGAGGCCGGAATGATAAACAACATAAAATAATTTAAGAGTGATAAGCCGCGTCGATCAAAATAATTAAAATAGTTCGACTTGCGCATACACAAATTTGCACTTAGCATTGGCTAGATTTTTGTCCGGTGCAATAATTTATTTATTTAAAAAGACCAGTTTACGACATTTACGAAGACGTTCGAAGGGCTCATTAGGAGGTGTATTGTAGTGAAAAATCTATGCTGACGATAAGTTAGAGGATTATTGGCGATTTACTTTATTACCGGATTGTTTTTTAATATTTTTCTTTTCGGAATTGACGATTGCGCAATAATATTCCGCGGCAGAGGAACGACTTTTTTTCTCTAGCAGTCTTTCCACAAATTAATCGCATATTAGATAACCCATCGGTACGTTGACTCGAAATGTCGAGCACTTAATCGACGGCTTCTAAGATCGCATTGATTTTATCTTTATCACTATTTTACTGCCAATGCAAATTTTATAACTTTCGCGCGAATGAAGGAAATTACGTATCAAGTGTCTTAATTGGAAAAACATAGTTATTATAGTATTTTAAAATTTAGTTTATATGATTTTAATAATGTTTTTACGGCACTTTCTGTAGAAGTGATTTTTTTAGATTTATTTAAACAAGTATTTGATCTTGAGATTACAAAATTTTTTTTATGAAAAATTAACTATGACGCACATAGGTGTGTGATTTTCTGATGTCGTGTTCATTGACCAATTATTAAAAATACTGATTTTTTAACACTTTATTACTACTATAAAACTGTATGTTACATATTTAATTTACATTTATATCTTCATCATGTTTTATAAATTAGCCAATATAAAATATTAAAATTACTTTAACTTATAAGTTTGATGAGAAAATTTGAACATTTTTTCAACCTTAATATCTAAATATTGTAATTATTTATAGGGGAAGTTTAGTAAGTTGATTAGCTATGATAATACCACATAATATACATAAATAGAGAATTAATCTATAGTCAGATATTATTAACTGGCATCAAATTCTTATAATTTTTCTATGTATAGATTCTTTTTCTGAAATCTTTGAGTCGAAAAGCCGAAAACATACTACATAGAACTCACTTTTAACCAACGATAAGCTCATGGGCAATCGGAAAAGGT
>JAPYZO010004892.1:0-10719 GCA_030522905.1 Torymus flavipes | reverse complement strand
CTAAATTTAGAGATTTTGCCTGCGTACTGTAAGAAATTTTCATACATTTTACATCATTTACAAAAATAACTCTTTAACAAATGCTTTACCAACTTTTTTACATATCATCCCTTGTTAAATATTCGAAAATATGTTATCTAAGTCAATATACCTACATTTTAAAAAAGTACATAGCATTATCTGCGCGACACTGTATTTTGGTAAATATAAAAAATAAACTTTATTTGTCTATTTAAAAAAATAACTGTTGCGTTTTTTTAATTTTCTGGGGCGTAAATTACTCGTCTTGAAAAGACGAACAAAATGTGACTTTGGTTATAAGTGTGCCTCTTATAGAAAGTGAATTATGATCTACTAAAGCTCACGGTGTCGATGGGCCCCTCGTCTAAAAAATTGTCATTTTTTGGTGGTACACATAAATAACGGTACCTATATGCCTCTAATGAAAGTCTGGCTTTTTTTACTACACACATTTTCTCGAAAAAATTCACGGGCCGCCCGACGAAATTCGGATTTATTAAAAAAAAACAAAAAATCACAAAGTAAAGTGATTGTAAGGCAGTTTTATATGCATTCGTCACACTTACTCGTACGTGCATAAGTATACAATATTAAAAAACTATGTTTAAAAATGAGGAGCCCACCATTTTATTATTATTTGGGGTACCTATAGGACATAAAAAAATAAGTTTTGTAGATGTGCCTCACTAAATTTGGAAATTTCCATTTAGCTAAAAGTTAAAAGTTTCAGAGAAATACTTATGTATACCTATCTAATAATACTTAATTATGATCTTTTGAGATGATAAAAAATGAATACCAAAACATACATTGTATATTGAATGTGCAGCAATCTGCGCCTCTAGTACTGCAACGTTTGGTTAATGGAACATTGAAATGAGACGTAGAATTTGTATTTGCTGCTCATTACATTACATAAAAAACTAACTGTTTTCGTAATAAATGTGAAAAGCTACTAAACTGATAGTTCCAACGAAATTTCTCGTACAGTGCAGTCTGCACGTAACTACGCAGCACCGATCCTCTTGCATTAACATAATATACGTATATGTAATTGCCTACGTGTAATGCGCCAATATCAAAGGGATGTTATTCTACCTCTCTCTCTCTCTCTCTGGCTCAAAGGGCGCCGCACTGCATTGCCTCGTAAAATGCCCCACTCGCGCGCACAGGGTGAACTCACGCTCAGTGAACCTTTCAACGGCTAATATAATATGCATCTAATTCGCACGGACAAATGAGTTCTGGCTTCTGCTCGTGCGCGTTGACGCGTTGATGAGTGCAGGCATTACGCCGTGGATTTATTATCGTGTCGTGAGAAAGGGATGCGAGCTCGCGTGCTGTGTTATGCATCCTTGAGCGCTAAATGGACGGTCACTTTGTGGTATTCAGGTATTCTGATTACCCTTTGGGTATCTATTACCTCAGAGTTAATGTATTTATAATAGGCTAATTAATATAAACCATCTGATACTGAATCATTATACTTATTTGCTTTCAAGTATCTTTACAAATTATAAGATATTATTAAAGACTATAATATTTCGGTTTTAAATCAATGAAGGTTTTGTTATAAGCTTTTCTCCTCAATAGCACCGTTGTAATGGTAATCCGTACAAACCGATAGCTATTGCAGTACAAGATCAGGACGCGATCGTGGTACAGCTAGTGTGGCCATTAGCGTCGCTATGCTTTGATCGAAAACAGAATGAGTACGCGTGACCGATGTTGCTGCAAAACCGCAAGCAAGAATTTAATGATAGGAAATAAAGAACACTGACAAGGGTTACTTGTAAGACCTAGTACGATGATTACGTCTTATGTAATATAAGTACACAACTTTACGACGTTTTCATGTATTTATATTTATATTTTTAAATAATTGTTAATTTTTACTGATACAGGCTTAATCTCGTCTTAATTGTTACTACATCTAGATTATTATAAAATCTTTTTGCACTAATACTTGAGTCTTATACTCTAAAATATTTTTCTAAAATTGAATGTAAAGATACTACAAAATTTAGTTATTACTGTTACTGCGAATTAATTTGTGATATCTTAGATAGTTCTGCGAATTTTTCTTAAGATGAACTTTTTAAGATGAAATTTCAACAAAATAGTGTAAACGGAAAAAAATTGTGTAGTGAAAATTACTATTTGTAATAGTAAACTTTGGGCAGACTCATATTTCATGAAAATTACTACAACTTATAGTAAAAAAATGCTATTTGTATAGTAAAAATTACAAAATGATAGCAATTTTTACTATAAATAATTGTAGTAATTTTTGCAAATATGAGTCTGATCCACGTTTACTATCAAAAATAATAATTTTTCTCGGAGTAATTAAAAATTAGAAATGACGATAGCAACGTTAACTATTTTTATACTTGAATATATTTTCTGAAACCAATAAACAAAATTATTATAAAGTACTAATTAGTATTAAAAATACATTAGTAATCCTATACTAGACAGTAGTGAGTAGACCTATATAAATGTAGAATTATCATAACATCATATTTGAATTTACCGCTGTATTCCAAGATGGCGCTAAAAGCGTTGAATCGATTCTCGTGAGATTTTGCAGTCTGCTCCTACAGTACAGTCCCCTCTGATTGAGGATGGTACACTGATTACTGTGGTAGTGCGGTTGTATTGTACAAAATATAAAGTTAATTTTGTTATTGTTTTGTTCATTCGAAAAAGGTATGTTTGAATCTTCAATACTTCACATACTTATTGGGTGATACACTAATATTTTTTTTTGTGCGATGCCATTCATAAATAATGAGGCAGTAAAGGTTATTATAATTCTAACCTCTTTGCACAGTTTTCTAAAATATGTTTTTCGTCGTAATAATCGTAAAACAATGTTTAAGATATTAATATCATTTTATAGTTGACAAAGCTTCTAATAAATCTAAAACCTTTATCTTGACTATGGTATTTTACTAATTTCTAACTTCTTCTCATTTTATACAGATAAAAAGTACAATAGAAAAACAAAATACAAAATTTTAATTTAAGAAAAAAATAATGTTTATTAAATACTAACACATTATTTTCTGAACCTTTACAATTTTTTTTAATATAGTTACATGTAATTAAATGTCTTTTACAGATGGGCATAAGACATCCGTACTACTTAGCAAGAACTATTTTTGTTAAAAATAATGATGTCGACATTGCTGCACGATCATTGAATAAGATTCTTGGTCGAGAAGAGATGTTGGAACAGTATCGACGTACAAGATACTATGAAAAACCAACACAACTGAGACGCAGAGTCAATTATGAAAGATGTAAAGCTATTTATGATGAAGATATGAGCCGTCGAATAGAGTTTATGTTGAGAAAAAATAGGGTTGATCCATTCCCTGGATGTTTGTAAGATTATGAATTTTTAAATGTTATAAATAAAATTCTATAAAACAATCAATTTTTAGGCAATTGTTATTCCTAGTTAGCTTTAAAATAATTGTGTTAATATTAGCTTGGAAAAAAATTATTTTATTTTAAGTAACCATTGGCTAAACAGAGTAGAAAGTGAATACTAATATCTAGGTATGTTAATTTAAAATTATAAAATTATTTATTCTTTTCAAATCTCTACCTGAATTAACAAATTATTTTCTTGTATCAATCAATTTTTTTAAAAACCTATTTTCTTTAAATCAGAAAATTTTTCTTTATAGGTTTTTTTCTATTTTAATATTTACAAAAATTTCTTTGAATAATAATAAAAACGATAATTAAAATGATAAAATTAATAAAAGATTAAGTAAGAAATGAATCTTACAAAAAGCCAATAAAATTATTTAAATAATGACTCACCGTGTATGTGGTCGACGCATATCCGCAAGTCCTCACGGAAAATTGGCCTGACGCGGTTGCACTGGCACGTGCAAGAGTTGTTGGCGTTACCGCCGCCGTGCGCGAGCTTCGTCGGCGCCGAGCCGAACGGGCTCGCAGTGTTGCTGCTGAGCACCATACAGGCCTCGTTACAGGAACCTTCGCCGAAAAACATCATATTTCATCGATCTTTCGAATAAGTCGCTTAGCAAATATTATTGTTTATTTCAAAATCGCGTTTTTTCAATCTTTTAATGATAGAAATTTTCTTCGGTCGAGAGAGTATTTAATATCGCCAACTTGCATATTTCTTTCTTTTTATATTTATTTATTTCAATGTTATTCCCTGGTTTAGATAATTTTAATTAAATGTGACGTCTGCTTTTATCAAAAATCCAATTGACTGGACTATAAAAACACGCATTTGTACCGTTTATGACCCTTCAATTGGCTTTATGAAGTTATTACTTGAGATCATTAAGATTCTTTAAGAAACATATTTTTATCCGAACGACGATATTACAAATGAATATAGTCGATAGTGATTATTAAATTCATAGCTTCCTCAATAATATAAATGATGATTTATGCAGCCTGGCTTTACTTGCACCATTTGGATAATTGGTGATGTTAAAATCCAAAAATAACCGTTAAAAAAATATTATATTTTAAACAGAGTTATTGAAAATTATTTATATTTTGATAGATCATTGATTGTGTAATAATAAAGATATTGTGTCTATCTTAACACAATTGATTATTTTACTTTTTACTTAAATTTTTAATAAAACTGCGCGATTGAAAAGATTTTATAAAAAAGTGTCTTTTTATATTTTTTTTTATAATACCAATCTGAATCACGATGTAATATTATTCCGTGAATGTGTAATGAACATTTTAATAGATTGATGATTTGTGTATTATATTTAAATTCATTAAGATGTAACTTGATTTAAATCACTTTGTAATTGAATTTTATTATTAGCAACATAATGCACGTTCTTTAAAATAATAAAGTCCTATAGGTTGACAATTAAAAGTAAACACTATGCGATTATAGTTATCTAAAAAGATTTAAAATAATTTAATTTTATAGTGTTTTCAATTTATTTTATATTTTCTTCGCGCGAGTCATTAAAATCCATAACGAAGCATCACCAAATAATTGCAGAATAATAACCCTTGATACTCCCAGAATTAACCGAATAATTAAAAACACGCTCAGTTCTTTTATATCTTAAACTTCGTTTTTTATCTCGATATAAAAACTTTATGCACCGTTTTTTTCTTTATATTACATCTTATAAACATCTAATTACGCAATCGACATATGCATTCCCTTACCGGGTATCGTGAAAACATCTCCATCGGCGTGTCGCGTCACGGCGACATCGTTGGCGTGCGCCAGTCGTAGGACATGATGGCAACAGCCCAGCGCAAAAATCAGGAATGACAGTCGCATCTTCTCGGCATTCTGAAATAACAAAATTAAGGAGCCATCGTGAGTTAATGCATTTGCAAATGGATATTTTTTAGACGATTTGTGTACGTTATGAGCGGCATTCCCCGAGATTTATTTCGTTTTCGTTTGATGGCCCGGTTTATGGGAAGTTATTCTGATAATACTTTTTTTATGAAGAGATGGAAAATATATACTTTAGAGGTTATTAAAGTGCAAATAATAAATACATTATTTGTTGAGTGTTTATAGTACCTATTATACAACAGATTGCCAAATGATTTATGATTGATTGGCATTTAGTTTAATCGTTGGTTTATGTGATTAATAAGACCACATTGAACGATTGATATAATTTAATTCTAAGTTGGTTTGTGTAAGTAATAAGACCACATTGAACGATTGATATTGTTATTGTGTGTGTTAGTGTTAAATTTTTACATGTTGATAATAGTCATTGAACTTTCACTCTGTATCCCATCGTAGATTATAAAACAATATGAACAGCAATTTTTCTTCAATTTCTTCAAAAAGAAACCATAACAATTTGTCAATTACGATTATTTAAATATATCATTGCAAAAAGGATAAAATTACTAAAAATGACTTTTATCTCCTTTAACACATTTCATCTTTCAAAATGGTGCAGTGTTTATGGTTTATTACCTAATAAATTTAACATAATGCAGCTGACCGCTACTGATTAAAGTGTTACAATAATGATGTTTAATCGTCCGATTATTAGAAATCAGAAAAACGTGGTTTTAATGGACACTTTCTTGATTTTGGAATAATAACTTTAGCGCCATAAAGTTTACTAGATTTTAAAAAGTATCAAAATATATAGTTGCATTTATAACATTAGTTTAAACCTATATTATAGCGATATCTTAGAATCCATGTTATATTCGCTTGTACACGTATAATTCGCATAACTTTTAAATTTATTAGTGCATTTTTAATAATATTAACTATTGCATGAAATTATTATAGATTATAATTGAAAATACTTAATTTATTCACCATATTACTAAAGTAACATAAGTCAGTTGCTACATGAGGTTAATAAAATTTTTATTATTTTTAATCTATAAAAAATGAAAAAAATCTGCCTCATTAGCATGTTTTATCTAAATATATTGGATAAGTGGTTAACATTTTTAAAAAGCGTACACGCGTGCTTATATGTTACCGTACTACAAAGCTCATGTAAATTCCAGTCCATTAACCATATGTTCCTCACTTTCCTCGGGTACAACGGGTCTCCTCTCGGTAGAGAATTATGTTTTTAACGCTTGTAACTAAATATCAAAATTTTCTTCCGTCTTCGCAATATTCAAATTAAAAGCTGATTAAAATTTCTTTTATAATATAAAAATATAATAATATTTATAATAACGCATCATTTATAAAATATGATTTTTATGTTTTCGAACGGATTCAAAACTTTTATATAGTTATTATACAGGCATAAATTAAAGAACCGTATTTTTATTACTTTTTTTAATTTAATTTATTAATGTTTCGATGTTTTCGTTAAGGAAATATCATTACTTTGAATTCGATAAATTTGCATACACTGTGTTATTTATTATAAGAATAATATCTGCGGAGATGCCTATTTTGTTTTAATTCGATTATTTTAATTTAGCCATCAACTTTGGCTTGCATCATCGAACGGAACTAATGAGAAATGACATTATTTTTTATGTTCTCGATCCCTGTATAAAACTGGCCAGATTTTTCTTATTAGCCGTGGATTTACCGAAATGAATTAATCCTTAGGCATGGCGGTCGCTGTTCCTCCAATGAACGAAAATTTCTTATATCGTAAAAGCGCGCGATCTTCGAATCGAGAAAAACAACTAATAAAAGCGAACGGTTTGAAAAGAAATCGGCTCGCGTCTCACGATCAACTCGGCACGCACCTCCCGTAACACCGCGCGCATGCCTACATATACTCCGAGCTTGTGCTGTATCTACTTACCGTCATTACGGTGTACGCGTGTTCCGCCTAAACGAGCATAAGCCACACGGTGCTGGATGTATAAACGGACGTGGGACAAGTCGTCCCTTGCTGCGGTCGTCTTTGCGCACGCGCACGAAGATGCATATACTTACGTCCAATTTCGCACGACGCACGCGCGTTTTTCGCCACAAGTCGCGTGCCCGCGCGTTATATATCGAGGGAGAGAGTCCGCCCGGTAATGAGGCGGAAAGTCACTTTTAATAGGACTCGCCCGATATGCTCTTCCTCATGACGGTCAGCACTTTTTTCGGAGTTCGTTTCGCTATTAGGGTCGGCAGCAATGTTGCGGTGGCGAGCCTCGTTGGCTCCTCGTTTCCGAGTGCGATGCTCGTACACCGGAAGATTATTTCGCCATTTCGATATTTTGCCAAAGTCAAGTAAGTCCTTACAAGTAGATTATGCACTTTTGTATTTATATTATCACGGAAAAGAGTTGACAGACAAATTACCATTAACTTTAAAAGCACTTTTTAATTCAAGTTGCCAATTTGCCATAGCCGACTGAGTTCCTGTTTGATTTATTATAATTATATAAATTTTAATATTGCATGAATAATATTTGCATGCAATTGTCTAAAAATGGCAATTATTTTAATATTTCGCCGAGCTTTGAGTTCAAAATTATTCTTGAAAAATAGTTTGATCAAATTAGAAATTCTAAGCTATGATTGCGCAAACGCAAGCAGAGCCATCATATTAAAAAATAGTTGAAATATCTAATCAAATTTTCTAAATTATCAAGTTATATGTCAAATATACCGACAAAAATAAATGTTTTGAGAACTCAGATCAATAAATTCCATATTACAGCGAGCACGAACTGACGAAAATTTTTTCCATTTAATAACAAGTAACCGGCCAATTTCACGGTTTGCTTTCCTCTTTCCTTCTCAATCCAATTACCGCGTATGCGTTCAGCTTATTACGCCGGCGCGAAATTGGCCCGAAAAAAATAATCGACCCCCATGCTTTCACGCGATAAATTTTTAATGGATCGTTAATACGTCGTTACGCGGTTGAAGTTGTCAAAAGATGTTTGAAAGTGCATTTTATTTCCCCTCTCGTGCGTTTTACACCAGAGAGGGTCGTACGCATTTTTTAATGCTTCGATGAACCGTGGATTTATTTCCGTAAAAGTTATTTTTGGATTCATATACAGGCGCGTGATTCGTTTGGGCCACTATTTCTTTTCTTGCAGTTTTCTGAAGCAGGATTGAGTTCGGCCAGAAGAAAAAAATAAATATTCGTGTTCTCTATTTTTGGAGTAATTCTAGATCATTATTAATATTGTCGTAATATAGATTTATTAATTTATGTACGATATAAAAGAGCGCGTAGGTAGCGTAACAAATCATGGATTATTGTTTACAGTTCGGTGACTGTCTTAAATCTTCGATAATTCCCCTAATTGATCCAATAAATATTTTATTACCAGATAAATTTTACATCTATTTACTGAACTCTTTTTACACTTTATTTTGAAACACAAAAGGTAAAATTGAGCAATGAATTTTATTACATTTCATTTTTAGTAATCAATTTCACTCAAAAATATACCCATATTATTCGTTTACAATTAGCAAAACTACAATCCACACGTGAAAATTTCATAAATTCTCATTTCTGTTGCAGTCATTTCTACAGAATATTAAAGTATTAATAGTTTCATTATTTAGAAATTCTTCACTTCTGTACATATTAAAAAAAAAAATCAAGTTAATTCCAAACATTAATAAATATTAATGTACATTTTAAAAGTTTATAGTTCGATGAAGCAATAGCATCCTATCGATTCTAGAATAATCAGTCTATTGACGTTAATCTCGAATCTAAAGCACCTCGTCTTTTCTCCGCCGTCTACTTGTACTGCAAATTCCTTCACGACTGCTCTCGTCCTCGGACATTGCATATCCCTCTTCTTCCTCCTCTCCTTCGGCATCTGTCGCGCGCTCGCGTCGATGCAAATCGTTAAAATTTCACGCTAGAGGAGCGCTCGTAACGCTGGCGCATGTGCAAACAGTCCGCGTCGCTCTTTTCCGTACGTATATAGGTACGTACGTACGTCGCGCGCTCGCGCTTAAAAACAGTCCCCCGACCAATCAAGCCCGGGTAAAATTGTGCAGCTGCGTCGCGCTCTCTCTCTCTCTCGTCCAGTACCCAGCTGTTGGTCGTCCTCTCGCGGTGCAACGGTATTACTATCATAAAGCCCCGCGCTCGCGCGCGAGAGACGTCTAAGCGTCCGTCTATTATAAAGTGACCGCCGTGGAGTCTGCGATGCGGCGGAGAGCGAGCGCTTATCTGAATGGTACCGTGGCGGGCTTCGGGACCGGTTTCCTTTCGTCGGCACGAGATTCGGGATGGAAATGATTTATTTTAGGAAACCGTTTTTTCGAAACGGGAAATTATTTTAGTAATTCGAGAAGCTTTTTTCAAGTTTTGTTTTTCGATTGCAGGCCAGTCATCTTCGAAGTCATTAGTGTCTCCAGGTGTTACGTATACATATATACTATTGAAATGATGGTAACGGTCTGGAGAACAAATGAATAATTGATAGAATCAACTCTAAATGTATTAATTCGAGGTAACGTCGTTACGGAATTTTTAAAAGACTCGTAATCTGACACACATGGATTAAGATTGCGGCGAAAGAGTAGAATTTAAAGCTCTTTAAAAAAATTGTACATCGAGATGCTCCAATTCTTCGCATCATCATACGAATTCAACGAAATAGCACGGTCTATACGCACGATGATTTGGAACGATTCGTAGCCGTGAAAAAGCCATTGTTTATATTCTTCTGGTCGGAAGAGAGCTTAAAAACTTTATCTAGCATAATAAGGACGTCAGAAGAATAGCGCGTGTGCTCAAATTATACGAATCAAAGGTGCGCGCTTGCAAGGCATCAGAGAGTCATGAGGGGGTAGAGCGCGAGAGGCTCGTAGTGCAAATTCACGGTCTCTGCGCGCGCGCGCGCATCGCTGAGCCTCCGGCAAAGATCTTCGGACGCGCTTCAAGAGAGCTCGCTCCGTGGGCCTTCATATAAGTTCCTCGGTTTTGCAAGATTTATGACTTATTTACAGATTGTAAAGATGACGAGTTGGCGCGCGAAAATTTTCTACGCACACAGACCGTAAAGCTTGGGCAGTATGTGTGTGCTTGTGAATATTGTAAGATGGAAATCAACATTGCTTTGTACACACTTTCATCGCGCTGTTAAAGTCCTTTAATCATTCTAGTATATGTAAACATTGTACGCGTTTTAAGGACTATTATTTTTTCAAAAATTTTGATCTATGCGTGATTATTTAGTATTGAAAATTTAATTCTTATATATTATATGCTCAAATTTTTG
>JAPYZO010004889.1:0-20262 GCA_030522905.1 Torymus flavipes | reverse complement strand
ACGTCTCTCCGGCTTCGGGAAGATTAATACACAAGAGATCCTTATAAAACGTGTGGCGAGCATCTCTGGACGAGCGAATATAACACTGCACCTGCGTTGGCGCGACCGCCCGTCCATAAAGATGTCCGGATACTAATTGCCGGTTGGATGCGTCACCTTTCTCCCAGTCCTGTCTCGCCCTGCGAAAGACAGGCTGCGCTTCGCTAATTACGGAGCCGCTCGTTAGCTTTTAGCTCACACGAACCTTTGCGTTATACACACACACACGCGCGCGCGCGAAGATTCTCTTTCTTTTGCAGCAACCGTGAATCTGTCAGACTTTGATGTCAACGGCATTATTCCTGACGTCAATCTATACGTATTGTAATTAATAATCGCGAAGCTCTGCGTTTCTTTTGTCTGACTTTTTGTATTGTCGAGCGAAGACTTTTGTGAAAACGCAAGTGTGTACGCGCGTGCGCGCGCTACATCGGGACGCGACGATGCGGGAAGTTTAATGAAGAGTAACTAATGGCATGGCTGACAGATACGTGTCTTCGGATAGCTTCTGAATTAACGGAGCATCTCCAAGTGTGATGTATGTCTTTGTGCATACATACATGGAATTGTTGAGCAGCTGGTTTTATAATCCACGTGTCTAACTGTTTGTTGTGATGGCTGAGAAAGTAGGCTGAATCATACTGGATTGATCTTTTACTCGCGGCGAACGTTCCGAGCAAACGTGGTACACGTTGTCAGACTCGCGACAACTTTTGATGAATTACACATGGTTGTATACACGCGCTTAACTTACCTCAAATCTTATCGATTGTCATGAATAAAATATACCGGTTCGAAGTGATATCTCGAAACGTATATACGAGAGAAGTGTGTTGCAACGTGTCGAGAGCGAATGCAGAGAAAATTATTGTACCCCCTGTGCAAACAATTTGTCATGTTGAAAATAATGATCCGAAACATTAACGATAACGTCAGAAGATATAGTATACATTCTCAGCTTACCTCATTTTTTATCTCCCGCTTAAAAACATTCGCACTCATGCAAAATCAATTAATAAATGGTGTGTCTGAAAAGCATACGCTGACGTATAATTTACTTGCTCTCGAATAAAGTGAATTTTAATTCAACCGCATTAACATATATATTGGATACTTAAAAGTTATACTACTTTCAGCGCAGCGAATGAATAAATTTATAAATATATTTAATAGAATATACGTGTATAGCCATATAGATTATTTGTTTTGATCCATCTATCTATCTCGCGCCGCAGCTCTTAAGCGAGAAGCGCACGAGTATTAAAGTTTATAAATAAGACGCGTTCGGAACATTTATGAGCCCCCCAGCTATAAAAAACAGGTGTTATCATTTTTAAAACGCAATAAAACCCGAAACATCGGGTAAAAGTATATTTTAATAAAACCGAAAATCCCCCGCCACTTTCTCGCGGCGAATCTCGCGAACACGCCCGATAAATAAGCCGATTATCGCGAAATCGGACTTTTATATACCACTTAAACGAAACGAAACTTCGCTCTCTGCAACTTCTTGCGAACGCGCTATCTTAATCTCTGCCAACTCGTATAAAGAAGCCGACGAGGCGCGGCGGGAAAAAAATTTGCTAACCCTTTCAATTTCTCGCACACGGCAATGAGCGCGCGCGCGCGCGTCCCTCGCATATTGCACGGCTCTTAAAAAGGCTCGCGCCTATCCTATTATCTCCGGCACCCACGCATCGCTTGGAAAAAAAATGTAAGGAGGCAACGGAAAAAAGGTCGAAGCTAAAAGTCGCGCGGCGGCAGAAAAAAATGCGAGGAGTCAGCAGCAGGAGCAGCAGCAACGGCAGTAACGTTAGTTCAACAGCGGCAGGTTCGGGCTATGGCGCGAGCGCGCAGATTTTTCGTGACAAGATAAGCCACGTCCTGTTTACTCTGCGGCCCGCTCACGGCATAGACAAAGATGCTCGTTAAGCCTTTTAGTGTCGGCGTATCGCGCCGGCCGCGGAGCCGTACATCACCCCGGGGGCCGCGCTGGCACAAGGCGCAGGGCCACCCCGAGCTCGACTCCTCACTTTTTTCCCTCGACCGGAGTCTTTTCCAGATTCTCCTCACCTCTCTGTGTACTTCTGCTTCGCAGACGCTGCACTTATCCGGCGTGTCTGCTGTACGCGTGACACCTTACGAGAGCTGGCTGGGATGATTTTCTGCGACGCACGGTAAAATATAGAACTAAAACCAAGGTTTTATATAATTTAGTCTTCAAAGATAAGATCTTATTTTCTATAATTAATGTAATCTAGCGCCATCGATTTCTATGGATGGACTTATTTCTAGAACTCGACAACTCGGGTGAATAATTTTTTTCTTCTTCTTGTTATACTAGCAAAATTCAAACGCATTTTGTTTTTGAGGTTATGCACCCTATTTTTCACTGTTTTTCAGTTTTAATTAGCTTAAATATAAGATAATTAGATACATGTTTCAAGCAAAAAATGAAATTAATGTTTTTATTCTATTTAATTATATTTAATTCTAAAAAAAAAACAAAGTTTTTTTTATTTAAAAAAATCAACCAACCTCAGTCCGGTTTACTTAGGTACGTGTGGCTACAGGCAGAAGCTGCGCTGCCTAGCGGCGGCGCATTAACTAAACAATGATCGGCAGCACATATATCGCGGCAAAAATAAAATTTCAAATTTGGCATTTACTTATACTTGTGCCGAAATTTTATTATTTTTGTATTAAACCTAGTGTATTTATATATTAAATTACGTTTAGTTACATTATTCTTAAAATATAGTAAATTTATAACTTAAAAGTTTCTTAAATTTAAGAACATTTTTATGTACGAAACTTAATGTACTTTTACGTGCGACAGTGAACAAGTCAATTATTTCAAAAACTTCGTATTTTACGTCTGCGTGCCTTCCTCTTCTACATAGACCTTTAATTTTTTAAACAATCGACTCGTTTTTTGTCACTTTTCATGCTGACTGAAAAGACTAAGGCAAGAGAGAAATTTTCAAGAATTTGCAAGAGCGTGGCAATAATTACAGAAATATTGTATTGTCTCGCTCTCGTGTAGTCTTAGACTGTAGTCTTTTAAACTTCCTCAGAATAAATTTCCTTCATAAATGTAGACTTAAAAAAATACCCAACTAAACAGACATTACTGTTTTAGCTTTTAACTGTCCAAAGATTCATTTAGATCTCTTGAAGTTTATCAAAGAGGGACAGATTTCTCTATAATATGAGTACTTTCCTCCACGAACCTTTAAATTTCTCGCGCTATATAACCAAGAGCAAATTTCATGTTGCAGCATTTACTATCCAAGAAGTGAATGTAGTCAAAAACGTCTACTTTAGATCAAAAACAAGTCATAACCAAGTCATAAAACGTAGCATGTGATAAACAGCACATATCTGCCAAGCAAAAATAACCAATTCGAGAAAGAAAAGAAAAAAGGAAAATCAATTATATTTAATTAAGCATTAAAAATGCCCAGTATGGGTATTATCATGCGGTTAGTAACACGGCCGGTGACTATAAAACGCCCAATATCGTGTGGATATGGCAACCATAATGGGCGTTTTATTCGCCGACTTTGACTTTTTAATATTAAACCAAATATAATTAAATATTTCGTCGTACAAATATGAAATATTTTCTGCAGGAATTTTTAAAAAATTTTCCTGTTGACAACAACTTTGTAAAAATTTGTTCCAGGTACTTTTGTACGTTTTTTTATAAAAATATTTGCAGATTGTTTCCCTACACGGTAGACGATGACTATTTAGGATTAAAAGTCGACTATGCAGTAAATTTTGTTCTGACAATGATGCAGGAGGATGTTTTTCAATAAAAAAAAAGTTTAATTAAATAATTGTAAAAGACGATAAATAAGTATATATTCGCGCACGAAGGAGTGAAAAGGTTCGCATGAACAGCCGTAATATACGAACGTAATCAGGCGTTAATAAGAGAAAGTGCGATAAACCTCGCGGCAAGACAAATGCGAGGAAAGAAGCTCTTTGTCTCTTTCCCTCGCGCTCTCTCGTGTAAGCGGCGTGATCACGCAGTGCGCGCGCGGCGTACTTATACGGCACCTCTCCGTGAGGCGTCGCGCGCATGTAAGACACGTATAATGCACGATCGCGCGTCGCGCCGAGAGATAGCCCCGCGGGTTAATGAGGATCTCTCCTCGCCGCGCGAGCGGGGCTCTCGGAGGCGCGCGATCGCGCGATCTAAAGGCGGTTCTCGCTTCTCTCTTGGTAGGCGACGACCCCGCAGCCCGTGCAATTTCAAAGAGCCTCATATCTCGGCCCATTAATTTCTCTTTGCCGGAGAGAGAGAGAGGCCATAACATCTCTCGCCGTCATCTTCGCGCTCTCGTGTGTGTATGTGTGCGAGAGAGCCGAGGCACTGCGCGAGGGTCTTTTACCTCGACGAGCAGTTTTTTCGCATTATCGCGTGCGGCTCAGACCGGTAATCATCGTCCAGAGCCGTAATCGATTTGAAAGAGGCTGAGCGTAATCGCATCGTCGCGGACTTTTCCTTCTTTTTTCGCAGCTTATAAGGGATTAATCGCCGATCGGGTTCTACATTTCAATCAGCGAGAGGAGCTCTCGCGCGCACCTTTTTACACTTACGCACTCAACGCGCCATGTAATCACACTGCAGTGCGATTTTAATAGAATACGTGTTATTGGAAATCCCCTTTGTGCGACAGGCTTGTGCTAAATAAGACGTAATGGTACGGTCGAGCACTGTGCTCGTTAAAAAATATTTATGATAAGTTATAATCAATATACTATATTCGATTTATAGGAGGAAATGATTCGCGCACTTGCACATGCTAACCGTGAAGGAACGGTTAAATGAGTAATGACAACCGGCTAGAAACTTATAAATTACTACCACATGTCTTCAAAATGCTTAATGATTTAAAAGCATTTGCAAAACTAAATATACCGCTTCATACAATCTAAAATTATCACCGTTGTGTAATTTCACACGGGAGTAAAATTTAAAAGTTGTATATCTTATTTGTCGGCATCGTTAAAGATAAAAACATGTTCACATAATTAAAATGTACGCAATGCAAATGCCTTTTCATCATACATCAGATTATTTTTAACGTCGTGATATTTTGACCACTCACGAAGTAGAGAAGCTGAACTTATATATTATTTTCTTGTACAGTCGTGTAACGTAAGGCAGTAACATCTAAGTAGCATAAAACAGCCCGCAGTACTTCAAAGTCATTAGCCAAGTATATATAACGGGCGCTGGACAAACCAGCAGTTCTCTTGCGTGATACAGGCGCGACACCTCCTCATCCTCGCAATCGTGCCATGTAATTCAGTAGCCAATTACTCGGGCGACAGCCACGTGCGCGCGCGCACGAGAGAAGGAGAGAGAGAGAGAGAAAGAGCAACATACGATCCGACGAGATTCCTATCTCGGAATGTATATAAGAGCTGGCCCGTAGGCGTCCGAGCGCGCGAGACCGCAATGACGACGTTACTCCCTTAATATGTATGTATATGTGTGAAGCGCGCGACTGGCTTAATCAGTTAAATCTTCCAACAATCGAGGATTCGCGCTATATCTCGGTCCCGACATCGCGAAAATTATTTTTCAGAGCATTACTTTCAATTCCTGCTCGCGCGCGCGTGCGCGCATTTATTGGAGAGGATAAATTTCAGGTTAAAGGAGTACTGGACCAGTGTATAAGCCAGGCCACTTAAGTGCATGATGTACGGTAATTGCACGGGCTGCACGTGTGAACGCGTTCGTTGAAATCATTATTGGATTGATCGGAGCCTTTAATTCGCAAAAGTACTTTATATTGAGTATTCGAGGAAGAGCAAGTTAAAAAAATTCCATAACGAGTGTAGTATATATTTATTAAGTGTTAAATTTCTTCGTACGGAAAGCAACTTTCATTTATGTTACGAATGCTTTACATTTCACCGATTAAAGTTATTTTGGCCATAATGTTTCTGACGAAAGATAGTTTTCAACGTCATTGCTGTTATAAATTATATTTTATGGGTCACAGTTTGTTAATTTTAGTTCTAACAATTGCCGTCGAAATGCGATTTGAAAATCAGACGCGCATTAATAATTGCATATCTTAACAAAAATTGTTGATTATTATAAAATTATGAGTATCGAAATGTTAGAGCTGATTTATGATATTTAAATGATGTCATTTCTGCACAAATCTTCAATATGAATAATTGATGCGCCTAACTATTGATCGCCATTTTAAAGTTTATCAATTTCAACCAATTTATCGACATAATTTAAATAACATCCTGGAATAATATACTTCAATACTTCGATGCCCTTTTAGGTTTCAGAAATCGATTCTCATTGATCCTTCTTAAAAAGCTTAGACGGCACATCAAAGCCGCAAAGCCGTATTAATCCATAAATCTTGACTGGAAAGATATCGAAGCGTCAGTCAGCGCGACGAGCAAAAACTACTGAACCTCTCTGGCGACGCACATATATATATGCTTCGATTAAACGTTATTAATGACACGGGCTCAGGCGAATTATACAAAGCACCTCTCGGCGTATTTGCAAAAACAGTCCCGCGCGTCGGTCTCCAGTCAGATAATATTCCCGCGGCTCTCTTCCTCTCTCAGCGTCGTCAAACGAGCGAGCTCCCGCGCGGCCAATAGATGCTACTGCGTGCGCGAACGTGAACTTTACAACAGGCCGCGGCTGTATACGCAGAAAATGCGGTAAAAAGTCGAAGGAGAGAGGAGAGCGATCGCCGCCACTAGGCGGCATCGTCGCTCGAGATATCGAGCGACAGCCTGTCACATCCGTCACGCGGACCGAGCGCATTAATCTCCCGCGATATGGCCGCTCGCGCGGCGCGTTTTGCGATTGTACGTCACGATAATGCAAGATGAATCAAGAGTCGCCTTCGCGATCGTTTCTCATTCCTGCTGTGTGCTGCTGCACTCGGCTGTCTGCCGCTGATGAAAACGACCAGAAGGCCGGACCCCGAGGCGCGCATCTTTCGCGCGTTTTCGCAAGTGTATAATGATGACTGCGCAGCTGAGCCGAGTTCTCTTACTTTCTCATGCATGCCGTGTGGCTCTTTGTATAACTTACACGTATCCTTTTATTGAAGGTTTCTCGAAAAAGAACAATGATGTAGGTTTTGGACTATCAGAGTCGCTTATTTTGTCATAGCATTCGTTATTACTATGAAAATACCTACTCATTGCCTCTATGGATTCTCTTTTAATATAATTCGAACTCGTAATGCTATGACGATATTAACGAAAAAAAATCATCCAATTAGCACGAACGGTTACACCTTATAAAGCGTAAAAATTATGACCGAGCTATTATTTAAGCTTAGTCAGCTCAGCTCATCAATGGAAATTATGAAAATTGTTTGCGTCCGTAAGTATTATTACTTGTCATTACTGTCGGAAAATATTTATTGGCTTCTAGTCAGCTTTACGAGCTTGTATAAAAATGTGTTTCGTGTAAATCACGATGCAGAATGATTTTATCGATCGGTTGCTGTATAGCTGCCAAGATAAGCTTCATTTATTATTCAAGTCCAACTATTGTTAGGATTACTTTTTCAGTAATAAAGAGTCATTTTCTAGCTAGACAAAAAAGTGTTATATTTTCGAAATGTTCAATTAATATACTGCTGTAGAAATTGAAAAAAAATAGCCAGTTTTCAGTGAGACAAAATACCAATACCAAGAACTGGCCAAATTTTCTTCAATCTTTAGCAGTAGGTTAGTATTATACACAAATGGATAATTGCTTCTATCAACAGTAACTTCACCAGACTCATTCTCATTCTAATAAAAAAATTTTCAACAAAAAGGTGAATATGATTTAGTCTTCTCGTAAGTGTCGCTGTCGCTTATAGTCGATCTCGAATAAATAACATATAACACAGCAGCTCCGCACTCTGCTGAAAACTGCCCACTCATTCTTTCTCCTGTAATTCTCGCCTCGACGTGTGTTCAGGCCAAACTTTCTATTTAATCTTCGTGTATTTAGGTCGAACCGGTAGTACTAAACATCGATGCGGGCCCTCTAAGAAAGGCCGCGCAGCCGTATAGTAATTCGCGGCCGGCAATCGTAAAAGTGGCGTGCGCGCGCGCGAACTCGGCGCAAATAAATAAATATCCTCGCGCAGTGCCTCACACTCCTTCCTCTCCCCGTCTCCCTCTCTTGGCCGCCTCTCTTTCCGCTGCCGGTTGAATTATGCTTCGCGGCCGGGCCATAATTCACTCTCGCGCTGGGGCCCCAGAGGTTTATGCCCGCTTGCGTAATCCTGCGCGCACTCGCGCCGCTGCCGCCGCCGCCGTTGCTGCCACCCGGCTAACGGCCTACCTGGGCTAATGAGTAGGTGTTTGTCCGACATCCTGACACGTTTTACGACTCGCCAGATTACCTCCGTCCGCCCCGATAGACGGCCAGCCGTTCCTTGGCCGCGCGTATATATACCTTACATATACGTATATACATCGCGCGTATATACAGTATAGACACGCCGTGCGCGAACAAAGAGAGCGAGTAATCTCTCCTGTCCTTTTTTTCCTGATAAAAAAGCAAAGGCTATTGTGCTTTTTCTCCGCGGCGATAAGCAGCTCGCGTTTTTCTTTGTGCAGCTGTATTATGTTAAGATGATGCACGGCGAGCATTTGAATATCCAGTAAGGTGTGTCTTTGTATTTTGATAGCGAGGCAGAGAAAATATTTTTTAGCGTCGCGGACGTGTCGAAAAAGTTAATCTTTATATTTGCTTTATGTTTTTTTCCACGCGTATTATATATAATCCACTGCGGGTTTTGTGTGCCGACCGTTGTCCGCATATATGGTAATAAAATAAGTGAGGACTAGATTCTGAAAACTAGTTTTCGAATTTATGTATTAGAGAGGTGCACGCAACTCTGGAAAGAATTTATCGCCTCGTAATTCTCACTTACTTTATTCGAACCGCAGGAGCATTCGCCCCTATGATTCTATTCGAATAGCCGAAATTGACATAACCAAATTTGTTACAGCTGTCGGTTCATTCATTCTACTTTTTTTTTATCGCTTTCCTAAGAATTTATTAATACGATCTATGACATAAATTTTCGTATTTTATTTTGAATGCTAGACACTTTTTATTACCGCACATAAAATTCTTTTCCTACAAAACGGATTTCTGTTATTTATTAAGTTATTTAAATGCGGCGAACTTTGTCATTATAATATGACATTTATGGTTAATATTTTATTGAGAAGAGAAGAAACTATTTTGTATGCACGAAGGTTTGTGTGTCACCTTAAGGCGAGAAATAGATAGAAGAATATTGCAAAACTTCCTTTCAAATGTTTTAAAAATTCATATTTTCGAAATAGTATATTTGCACTATACTGTTTATAGTTAAAAAAGCTCTGCTTAAAATATATTTTCTCTTTGTTATCCTTTTCGAAAATATATATATATACGTATCACGAGCATTCTATATTTTCCGCCGACTTGAGGCTATAAAAAATTTGCATTCCACGGCAGCAACAAAGAAACTCTCCAGCGCGGTGATGCATTCCATGCCCGCATCCCCTTTTTTATCGAATTTCAACTAAGTACCCAAGACAGGAGCTCTCCGGCCGTTACTAGTTATACGCCAAGCCCGCCGTTCGCTTGCTCGCAACGCTGCTGCCAGGCTACCTACTGATTTATTGCCGGCCGCGTACGATTTCATCCGCGCCTGCGCGCACTTGCGCACGTTCGGGGTATCGAATCCGAGAGAGGTGTATCGGCCAGGCTCGTTACTCTTTCGCCCTCTCTTTCGCTCTTCCCCCCTCTCTGTGCTCTCTATACGCGATCGGGGCCGTCGATTGCTCCGTCGCGCGGATTAAAAATTACGATCGACACTGATTTAGCGTCGAACGTCGGGCTAGAGTTGACCCGGCGCGCCGGCGGGTGCGAGCACCGCGTGAAAATCGATTGGTGTCTGTCTGTCGGGCTGTCGACACCGGGAAAGCCGTGTATTTTTATTGCCGCCCCGCCACAGCAGCGCCTGCCACCGCCAATCTTTTCTTGCGCACGACGAATCGCTTCGGATGCATGGACATATACATATATACGCGCGCGCTTGTATCCGACAACGCTGCTGGCCAATGTCGGATAAAAGTTATGTAGTTCGCTGCGTTCTTTTTTAAGAAAATCAAAATTACTTCGCAATAAATTGTAAATATGCTCGCTAAAGATTTATCGATTGATACTAAGCAGGTTGTGATTCCATTAGTCTCATTCGATGACGTGGGTAAAGTTAACTATAGGTTAAACAAATTAAACGTTGAAATAAATATGGGTTTCTAAAAAGATATAGTCTTTTATTTATTAGTCCAGCCGTCTATGTATTTCTATATTAATTGCATTTTCTATATTCTACTTTTATAACAATTATATATATTATTATTTAATTGTATTAGACGACTATAGTTTTCAGTTATTCATTGTGGAATATATTGCCAATACTTTGAACAGTATTGTTTGTATTTCGATTAATAACTTGTAACAATACTTTTGAAATAGTAATTTGGTTAATTATAAGTATTTGCATAATTATCATGTTCTACGATTCAGGTTAATGACGTATGCATACTTGGAATTATTTATAAAATCTAAGTGTTAAGGGTTTTTAAAATCGTAAAAAGAACTATTTTATTCATGCCTAGTTTTTTTTATTATCGAAGTTTACGACACTTAAGACTTTTACGACCTGGTTGTTTTTCAGTAGAATTTCATGCATTAAACGTAAATCAGTAATTAATTTGCATTATGCAACAGCTTCGTGTTTTGATCACGATGAAATAAAAAGATTTTATGACGTTTACTCATTTTATCATGGAAAGGTCATTTATCACCGGTTTTAGTAGCCATTTACTATCCGCGTTTATTTAAGAGACGTTAAAACACATTAACATTCACCAACTTGTGCGTTTTCTTAAAATCCCATTTATAAAAATACGTATTTAGAAATCGGCATCCGAAAGTGCTTACTATTCCAATCGACGTGTGCGGGGTAATTTATATGTTTCTTGGAAAATATGAATTTCAAAATTAAACTACCATAAAACAAGATTATTCAAAAGTTATAGCACGCTCCAAGTATTTTAATAATTATTTCTGAGTAGGCATGATTAATATCTTTGCGCAAATTTTGTGAATCATAATTTAATGAGACAGATTTGAAGAACGATTATGAACATTGGATTAAACATAGACATCATATTTGATTAGAAAACGCGTGTAATTTATTGCCATTTCGTAATTATAAACCGCATACCATTATCTATTTCCAAAGCATGCTATTCGCTATGATGTATTTAAGTACTGAAATATTCTTTCAAAAGTATAGTTTTAAAAATCGCTAGTAGTTAGAAAGGGATATCTTGAAAGTTAATCTACCGCCTTACGAAGAAGAAAATAATTGGATATAATGTCTAAGAAGTAAACAAAGGCATTTTGCGGTATTTTTCGTCGCAATATTGGCCGATTTTTCTCAAATAAAGTTAAGTTATTCCGACACCCACTGTAATTCCGCAAACTATCGCCTTACCGAAATTCGATGAAGCAGAACTGCCAACTATATATAATCATCCGCGGATAAAGATAGTGCTTTCTTAATTTTCTCAAAAAATGTAAATTATAGAAGTTCAGTTCGCTCGAACCCCTCATTCCCAGCGTCGTTCGCCAGAAAATATCAATCTTTAAAGCAAGGGCCCGCAATCGACATCAATCTCGCGATACGCAACACTCCAAAACGAAAGACGCGCGCAGTTAATTTAAATGCACGACGTTTTCACCGAAAGCCGCCCCACTAAAACGCATCCACGGGCACCAAAGCAGGTGTAAACAGGCCACTTTCCTCCGCCTTTGACAAAAGTATCAATTTCCCATTGGCCGCGGAGCGCAGTGCCTCTTCGCCACTCGGCAACGAGCGCGAGAAAATCAGGGGCCTCGCGTATACTACTTAGTGGGCCGTAATTGCGCTGGCTCTCTCTCTACCTCTCTCGTGAACGCGCGCGCTTTTAAAAAAAGGCAGATCCTCTGGAGCGATTCCCCGAAAAGCGGCTTGGGGAGGAGGGTCAGCGCGAGCCTTAACGTTGGATGCGCTATTTCGGTTCGTGCGCGCTCGCACGCCGTATCCGCTCGTAAAAGTCGCCCGAGGCGCGGGCATCCATCCTAATTAACAACCATGGAACCAGGTTCGGGACCATCTGATATTGCGCGAGCGCGCCCCGCAGGAGGAGAGAGTATAATTCGCTCGTTACCGACACGAACGGCCTCTCTTTCGCTCCTTCTGCAGCGCTTCGTTTACTTTTTTCATCCTTGCTTCATTTGGAGCGCGCGCGCAGAGTAGTTCCCTTTCTTTTCCGTACAACTTATTTTTTTTAGCCCCGAGTGCCCTAGCCTTTTGCTTGACATTAATACTTCTTTTTGCGCAGCATTGCAGATCAAGCAACTAGAACTTTATAAGAACATGATTATTGAAACCCATGATGTACGTATATTCTAAATGGGTAGGTAAGCTTCTTGAATATTACATAAAATACAAAATTTCATCTATATGTCTGATTTAAATACCATTTTTTTTTAATAATGCAACATTTGTTTGAAGTTATTTTTTCAGAGTTTTCTCCCTATATTACAGAATACTGAAAAAAACGCCAATCATTAAAAGAGGCTTTGGGACAAAATAAATTTTAACGTAACGTTGATACCAGGAAAAACTAATTAGTAGAGGCTTTATGATATTCATATCAGATATTTTAATGACTTGTGGTATATATGTTTGGAATACTAAAAAGTGCTTGAAAAACTTAGTCCTAGACATTTTTATGGCTATTTTTTTTAGAAATTCTTGAAAAATAATCATTATAATTTTCGAAAAAGAAAATCTAACCGAAAATAAACTTTCATTCTATATCTTTTAGAATCAAAAGATATTATTGTGCGTAAAGTTATGTCGAGAATGGATTGGACAACAAAAATACGTTAATAATTTGCCAAAATTGTCTGCGTAGTATTATCTATACTAATACTTTTTAGCTTCTCTAGTAGTATCTCTAATTAGTATTAGCTTATTATAGATATATTGTAAATATAATCATATCATATTAATTAACTTTTTAATCTCTTAAATTGCTAAATAATAAAAAAAAAGATAGCGTAGCAGAGCCCTGGAATTGCTGGCTTCTTTTATGGCAGCAAGGAATGCACAGCAACCATCTAGATACACCATGAAAGCATTTCAAACTAATGTTTATTCATAACTGGCTCCTAACATTAAGCTATACTGAGGCTGGCAACCTTTCATCATGAGCATCCGCTAACTAATCTCACTCAACAATAATCACAACGATAAAACCAATACTTCCGTAGCACATATGTTTGACAGCCTTTTGTTCTGCTAATGCAGTTCTTTCAGTTGGTTAATCAGCGACAACGAAGTCTTCAAAAGTTTACTAACGTTCATGAAGAAGCATTATCACGTAAATTTGGACTAAAGAATAGGGAATTCTTTTGACGTAAGCAGTGCGCAGCAGTAAAAAATAATATATTTATATAAAAATATACATTGCAAGTATATAAGTTTTATCATCAACTATACTTTCGAGATCTGTACGTACTATATTTTAATAAAATAACATAAAGCAATAACAATTACGACCTCTCTTCTTCTGCGTCCGGCACCGTTCTATCTACGCTCCGATAAATAAAAAGAAAATGTTAGCGTTGAAAGCTCCGAGAGCTTCCTCTGGATTATATAAACATTAACTTTTTTTCTTTTTAATGCTCTAAGAGCTTCTGCTACACATTCGAATTTTACTTCGACTGCAAAGTTCTGCGAGCCATCATTATTGTTATAATCTTAATTATTCATGTCCATTATGCCTGATCGGTCGTCACTGCCCTTTGGGGCTGAGCTAGTACTATCCACAGCTGCTGCGTCCGACACTGAGCCAGGCTCCTAGAAATGAAAAAAAAAATGTTAGTGTTAAAAGATCCGAGAGGTTCTTAAGAAAATTTATGGCGAGATTGTCGATGGGTTTAGTTGGCTATTGATTGAGTGATTTTTGTCTCTTTGTAGCTCCGAGTGCCTTTTTATTGGGTCTTTTTATTAGGTCTTTTTATTGGCTGAGGGCTTTTCAGAGTGTGTTAAGTTCTCCAAGTATGAAATGCGGAATCAGGAAGAATGACGAGGGATAAGAATTAAAAACATTGGTACTCGAGCAAATTAGTGGCGATCTATGTTATTTTATGTTTCTGTTACTGTTCTTTTTTGCGTGTCACGTCTTTTTCACACAGTTGCAGATACAGAAAATAACATGGGTTACTGTATCTACATTCTAGGGAACAGAGCTTATTTCTTAGGAATCAAGAAGTCCAATAACCCAGATTACCGACTATACCTCAGGTAAATAATGTACCGATTATTTACTATTGAATACGACAACGAAATAGAAGTTGACCATTGTCGCAAATGCAAATATATTGGCAAATGTTAACGTTAAGCTTCAAGCCACGCCTGCAAAAGGAGTCACTATCAGATCAATCTGCGCCAAAGATGTCAAGATAATCAATCTAAAAGGTACAATCATGTAATCTGCAGACAAATGACTTCCCAAAGTTAAAGAATGTGAAGGATGACCTACGCAGTAAATCCAGGTTCCACACTTTCGCTCAATTTATCAATTTAAGACTGATATCCTAGACAACGGTGTCATGACGATGCTACAGGAATAGCCAAAAGGAAATATGTGATCAGTCATAAAAGGCTTTATTTATGACTAAGAATAGCTTTAGCAACTTGACGATCATGAAATTGAGCTGAATGGGTCAGTCGTCGATTTATTAATATTGGGCCTGCCACAAGAGGATATCAGTCAGTAGTCGAAGCAATCAACGATAGAGTCAACCTAAGAGAAGATGGAATAGTCATCAGCCAAAACATCGGTACCACAAAATTGAACAGTATCCTGCTCGAACTTATACTGACCATGGATAATTTGACAATGGACTCAAAGTTCCATAATGTCCAGAACATATTCATCCAAGAAGTACATAATAGAGTAGCGTATCTGATAACAACAAAAATACTGTAATAATAATTAAGATTTTAACACTGTAAAGAGTAACCGCAACCGTTTGACTAAACCCTGGACGTGTTGATATCAAGCTGTTTGTCTTTAGCCATTCTAGTTATTTTATTTATGGTCTTTAATTTACTGTATTATACTCATCTCCCATATATACGGCTGCATTTGTAGAATCGTTATGTCAAGACGTTGATTCTTCTATGTGAATACACCTTGCGAGTAACTAGTGCGAGCAACATCTACCTTTCGACGAAACAAAAAAGTCAAGAGTTCGTTTCCCGAACGGGTACGTGCTATAGATTACAGTGTTCCCAGAAACATGAGATTAGATTGACACTCACGCAGTAACGAGTCGTAGCAAGCGACCAGTACCAAATAGAAGTAACATCCCATCTTATTTTACCCCGTCGCAAGATCTCATGTTGCCAAAATGTCGCCCAAAAAATTTTAAATCGAATATTATTAATATGTATTTTTATTATTTACATCTGATAAATTGTTATTCAGATTTCCAATTAACTGTATTCTGTTAGCAAAAATTCATAAATCAAAAAATACATAAAAATGTATGTTGACTTTTTTTATTGAGGAGCTACAAATATGCGTTTGTTTAGTGCTTAATTAGTCGCACGAGCGCACGGCAAGTTGAAAAAAGAGCCGCGCTCGCGGCAGCCTTACCTTCTCACCGCGCATATACGAAGTCGCGTGTAATTTATCGCATCGTGCGAGCTCGGACGCAACCATACATTATCCGGAGGAAAATTTTTCAAAATTTTATACCCTCGTATATAATTATCGTGTACTTTACTCTCCTTTTCGCGCAAACACATTCCCTCTCGGCGCGAGACTAACGAGCGACAAGCTGTAAAACAGTCTGCGGTGGCGCGGCAAGGCCATATTAAAAAAAAGGAGCGCAGAGCATATAGGCGGGCGCGCGTGAGCAGCTCGTCGTAAAAAAGCCGCGAAAAAAGGGAATGAAGAACGAGTAGTAAAAAAAAGAAGTTGGCCTGCACGAGTGTCAGCGCGCGCTCGTAATTCGGCGCTCGTTAGGACCCTAAAGACGCGTAATCGCGCGGCGGGAGCTGAGCTCTCGTAAATATTCACGATTCTACCGCCGCTGTGCTTGGATCCAATGGCGAATAAATATTCGTGCCGCTCCCGAATCTCCAGGCACCATCGCCCATGCGACGATGCTGGACTCCGGTTCCTTGCAGGTCCCAAAAATGTTTTATGCCCCTTTTTGATTGTGTTGCTCTACACCTTTTTTAGTAAGCATCCTTTTGTACCGGTGAGCTTATAAAAACTATAAATCTGAAAGTTTATGGCGAAACGTAACTGTTTTTCTTATTTATTGCCAGAATCATATCTTGTACAAATAAGTTTAATAGGAAACAATAACAAATTTTCGAATATCGCTACTTTTGCTAAACACTGAGAATCATAACTTGTAGAAGAGGAAAATTGAAGGGAAACGATCAAAGAGTGAACAAGGAGAAACAGAACTCTACTTGTGTCGAACCATACCTAATTAGACGTGATTATTTTGTATGTTTTCAGACAGATGTTAAATCCGTTTTAAAATCTGTTTAATCAGTAAATGTTCAAGTTTGAATAAAAAAGAAAAAAAAATGTTCAAGTTTCACGAGCAAAAAAATTGCAGTCAAAGATAGTCAAGATAAACAAATGCACTATAGATTACATTTAGGTATACTTAAAACAAGGCGGTCCAAATACGGCGCGCAAGAATAAAAATTTCTTATCCTTGTAAAAATCATCCAATAAAAGTACTAACGCGCTGTACAGGCACATGTTCGCACAGAGACATGTGGCCATCTAAGTGGCTTTTTTCCTTCTTAAGCATTCGCGCGCGTACGCGTTGCAATGGGACGGCATCGGGCGAATCGTCACGATCGATCGCGATCGTAAAAAGCGGCGCGCTTTAATGTCAGCGCACTCTAAAAGGCATTAAAAGTGCAGCCGTGAACGCGCATCCTCCCCAATGAATTTGCTAAATTATCGGTCGCCGTTAAAGCGCGTGAAGACACTTTATACCCGCGCGACGACGACGAAGCGCGATGAATCGCGCGCGCGCTCGCGAGACGTGTAATTTGGCGAATGGGCAAAATTGATACTCACCGCCACGAAATAAGGCCCTGCGCGTATACGCGGCCGTTACAAACGCGCATGCATATAACTTTTCTAGCTGTAAGGCTGTGGGGAGCGGAGCAATTACAGCAGCACGATCTCCTCTCTCGGCGTCGATCGTTGAAATAAAGATCCGCGAAATTACGAATGCGGCATTAACGACTTTTGAAGAGCTATTGAATAACGCCTGATTTTATCTCGACGAGCAGAGAGCCGAGCGAGCGAGCCGATTCTTGTATGGTAGAGCTAGAGAGCGGCGATAAATCTTATGGCCGCAAGTCGTCGGCGAGCGAGCGAACGCGCTCGTAAAGGTGTTTTTCGAGGTGTTGGCACAGCCGCGAGCTCGTATAATTTACAATAATAACGCTGATTTTTTTTCTCCCGTAGGCTGCGCGCGCGCGCGCCTCGCTCTTTTGATATCGATCGCGATGATCGTAAAAGACGTCGCGCGCCCCAGCTCCTCGCCTCCGTCGTCGCGTATCTATACGCATAACGTTGCCGAGAGGATTAAAACGATGAGCAAGAAGGGGGGGAGACGATGAAGCTATAGCCAGTTCTGCGCTTTATGATCCCATAAATATGTCAATAGGGTCTTAAATTACCTCGAGTTTCCTCTCTCGCCCTGACGCCCGCCCTCCTCTCTCTCGCGGGCGCTTTTTTCGAGCTCCCGCGCATGTGGCGCGTCGAAAGAGAATGCGCAAGTGTGCGCGGCGGCGGTTATATGCGGGGGCCAAAAAGTGCTGGAGAGATTTTCTTAAAATACACTGTTAAAAGTCTCGCACGCGCTTGCTTTTAGCTCTGAGCGTAAATGTTGTACTAAACTTTCCTGGAAAGTGCTACCTTTATATTATAGAAAGTTTATGTCGCACTGCGGCAGCTCTCAAAGTAGCCGAGCTTTAAACATTTCTTTATAAATTTATCGTTTCATCCTCGAGAACCCCTCCGAGGCTTTTTCTGGGATACTAATTAGAAGCAAAGCGATGATGCTTTTTTGGAAACGCTCACAGTTTGCTGTAACACTTTTTACGTGCTGTTTATCGTCCCACCTCGTAGTTTGCTCATAAATTCTACTCATAAATTATACTTTTCAAAGATTAAATCTGTTTTTCAAAAAAATTATCACTCAAAAGGATGATGTTATCCGTGCTTTATAAAATAAAAAAATATTCTATATAAAGTAAAAGTTTATCTTTTTATACAATTTAATGCAATTGATGTGTAGTACGTACAACATACAATACATCTCTTACATGCAATTCATCTCATCTGAGGTGGGCTTCTTGTGAAAAAGCAATTAGGCGCTGCAAAAACTTTAGTGCGGTAACAAAAATTCCGCGCAATCGAAAAGAACGAGCTACTGCAAGAGAACGCAACTCAGCGTTGGGGAGTCTCGCTTCCAGTCCTCGCGTTTACACACCCACATACACACCTATACACACATACACACACACGCTCAGCCCTCTCTCCACGAGAGAAGATCGGACGTATACGTATTTTAGCCGGGCGGGCGCTCGAGTTTTCGGTGGAGACGTTACCGTTATTTATGGGCTCGTTTATCAAGGTAGCACGTCCCCCTTTCCGCCCCCGGGGCTCGCGCCGCCGACGCCGCTGCCTCCCCCGGAGCGCCCGCGGAGAATATATATACGTCGCGTGGCCCCCCCGATGCAGACCATCCGCCATCGGCGGGCGAGAGAAGCCAATCCCGAGATATATCGCCCCGATACCGATCCTCGCGCTCTCGCGCGCAGCAGCACCAGCAGCAGCCGACGACGACGTCGAAGAGGTAGTTCTCCGAGGAGGACCGAGGTGGAGAGAGGTCTCGAGACCCACGCCGAAGATAAAGAGGGCCGAGCGCGAGGCTCAATCGCCCTCCCGTGAGCGCGACGCTATCTAGCCGTGTTTGGCTATTTATGTGGCCGAGGAGAGCTGCTGCTGTTCTTCGAAGGCCAAGTTTTATTGGCTGCGAGATGCAAGACGATTTAGAGTTTATTTTCTATTCGCCGTGTAAATCTCCACTGGGTATATGAAAATCTTATCCTCGAAATTAAACATTATCTGCAACTTGTGCTCTAATTATTCCACCAGTCAAATTTGTATGCATAATAAAATAAAATAATACAAATTTAGAATGTATTTTGTTGGTGAGTATATACTTTATTGAAGCAAAATAGCTATACAAAATGCAGCTTAATTTTCATATATTATCAAAGATCTCTAAAATACTTGTAAAAAATTTAGTTTCTTTAATGTGCATACAGGAAAATTTATTTTAAACATCTAAAACTATTAGATACTATTGATTTTCGGAGGTATCCGTAAATTTACGAAACCAAGAAGCAAGTTTTGTTATTCTGCTCTGTTTCAGTTATCCATTTGTTTGCTGATATTTCGAGCATGATAAGTCGAAGATGGTTCATGGGTTTCTCTGTAAAGAGATTTAAAAGAATCTGGGGCTGCTCTGGCGCTATATTACACTTTCGAGAGTAGGGGCGATGATTTATGAGTAGGGGATGAAGTGAAATATGCAAATTTTCCTATCTTTTTCTTTTTAACTTTTTGTTTTTTCAGAGTATAACGAATTTATTTTTTATACTCTCACGTGTATAAGATTATGCGCATACAGTCAATAGATTTTAATATCTAAAGTTTGTGAGTTTTATTTATTTTACTTTGAGAATGCCGTACCGGCTCGAATATACATCGCAGATACGGTCTAAATTTTATAATATGTTTTAGAATATTAAAGTATGAAGAAAACAACGCCCTAAAGTTATGAAAAATTCGAATTATCAAGGTTTTTATTGTTATTTTATACGAATGTTGTAAGAAATCTTTTAAAACTATGTTTTATGGAAACTGAGTTTTAAGTCTTTTACAGGCTGGATGATTTATATTTCAAGCGAAATTTGGTTAAGTGTGTGTGTATGTTGCGTAATGTTGAAGCCATTTTTTGTACAA
>JAPYZO010004888.1:0-10785 GCA_030522905.1 Torymus flavipes | reverse complement strand
CAGTTGACTTTTAATTTTATGGTTTTGGTCTCTCTGCTATTCTTTCAAAATATGTTATTATTTTGTTAGTTTCTTTTATTATCTGATGACCGCCATCTTTTTTACATATACTACGTTTCAAAGGCTGTCTGGAAGAAGTACGAATCTCGGCGCGACAATGAAAAACAACGTATCTCGGCGCGTATTTTTTTTTTCTTCAGCTTTTCTAGTGGAAGCTCGCAACTTGTCGCTGTAATACGCGCCAGGATACGTTCTTACTTTTTCTTCCGCTCAGCCGTGGCTTTCTTCTAATGCGGTAACTTTACCATGAGTTGGCTAATAAAGGAAGGTCTGAAATTGACTTTTTCAGGGTAGTGGCTGTATTTTTTTTATTTATTAAAACACACCGTTCAAAAGCGATAGTCAAAATTCATCTTTTAAATATACGCAGAAGTTATACGAAGAAGGGAGGCGTGGTCTAATAGCGCGCCTTAGCGCGCTCAGAATTGCTCAAAGAGATTCGTCGAATTGCTGCACGCTGCTGTACGTTGCTGTGCAAGCGCACCCAGGGACTTTTACTTTATTTTCCTCTCGCGCGCCCTTTTTCATTTTCAAGCGATTCTGGCGGGCCCAGGCGTCCAAAATTTGTTTTTTGAGTCTAGTACCGAAAAATACTATTGCTTATATCTCCCGATCTATTCAAGAGAATGTAATTGGAAAAATGAAACATCATTATTTCTAGATTTTGGCTCGTACAGCCTAAATTCCGATATTTCAATGGAGGCGAGAATGCATTAATTAACGAGCATTTTGAAACGGTGTGTTTTACCAAATACTACAAATTCATCTATTCTCTCGAACTTCGGGGAAGTCGATTTCAGAGCTTCGTTTACTGTCCTATATATGGTACACACAGATGATCCTGCGTAGTCTATGACATAGCAAATATCAATTTATACAAAAAACAATAATGAAGCTAAGTAAACTGAATTTCTCACAAAATTGACTAATTAAATCAAGAATAAAAACATTCCGTTCAATTGGAGATTAATGTATTGGCATTTCCATCATTTTTTTTTCTACAAGCAAGGTCATGCGCCCTTTATTTTTTCTTGCTAGGAGTTATTATTTATAATTACATATACTTATTTATTAACTGAAAAGAATTAGTTTCTTGTACATTTTGATTTACGCACAACATTAACATCAGCAATAATATTTGAGAATATTTAATTTTGAGATTAGAAGAGGATTTGTCAACAATGAAAGTGAATATATATTACTTATATGACACTATTATTAAACACGCTACAAGTTTATTTTTATCGAACTTAAACAATCACAAACGTCTTATTTTGGCTTCACTTTCCACTCATCACTTTTTTAAAGTTATTAAAAAAATATACATAAAATATATAATGAATAAAAAATAATAGAGATTGAGACAAAAAAAAATATTAATCATATTCGATGATACCTTTATTTAAAAAAATTAATAACAGTTCAATGTTTGAAAAGGCAGAAATTTTTTCCTATAAATCATTTTAACTATTTATATAGATGCAATTAATTTTCTTCATTCACACAATACTTACATTCAACACTGAGGTAGTAAAAAATTTTCCTGCAACTATTTTTAGTAGCATAATTTACAATGAATCTCCAACCAAATCCTTTTTAATATTGGAATTTCTGTTGTATTTTTTAACGATTTAGGAACAAAAAAAAATATTTTTTCATTTCTTTTATTTTAGACGGACAAGTGGACAAAGGCAGGTTTCTGGCGACAAGGTAATAGAGAAATTGCATGGTAATGATAATTTAGATATATGCAATATTCAACAAATAAATCATGAAAATATTGCAACTAATCTGCATGATCAATTTAACAGTAATAATATTAATGCGTCACATAATCATGAAACTTCTATCGAACAAGATGAATCTTTTATAATTAGCAATGCATCTCGTAATGAAATTAATCTTCGCTTTGATGATACAAATGTTGACAGTGCTTACACATCATTCAATAGTCTAAACTTAAATTATAATGAAAATTCTGTTAACACAATAGGTAATCATTCTAGTCGTTCCCAATTAAATAAAAACTTTTTGGATGAATTACAGATTATAGGTCGTCGGATTGTCGATGTTAAATATTTTTTAAATTCGTTTCATAATTTATTTGAGAAACACAATTCCGGTTTCTGTAATGATTTCAGATTAAATTGTAGGAAGTACGTTGATGATGGTTTAGGGACTCAATTATTATTTCACTGTGATAATTGTACTTTTGAAGACTGGGTTCATTCGGAACCAAAACAAAAAACAATTAGATCTATCAATAAATTAGCCGTACTTTCTACAATGGTTACGGGTACAGGTTATGAGAGTCTCAAACAAATGTGTGCAGGGATGAATATTCCTTGCATGGCACATACTACATATGTCAACTATCGTAAAAGTTTAGCACCTGTCATAGAGAAAGCTGCTGAAGATGTTATGAAAGAAGCGGCCACAATCGAAAAAGAAGAAGCAATAAAGAAGGGTCACATTATAAACGACATCCCTTACATTGAAGTTGAAGGGGATGGTGGTTACGGTAAAAGGTCATACAGGAGTGGAAAATTTGATTCCTTAGTTTGTGTTGGGGTACTTATAGGAGTTGAGACTAAGAAGATATTACACGTTGAAATAAGAAATAAGTTTTGCTTGATATGTTTCAAGGCTGCAAAATTACAACAAAAACCTGCAATACACAAATGCTATAAAAATTGGAACTATAATAAAAGTTCTAGCAGCATGGAAACAGATGCTATTTTAAAGGGGTTTCAAAAAAGTGTTGAAATTCATGGATTACTTTACCATACGTATATTGGTGATGGTGATAGCAGTACATATAACACTCTTTTGGAAAAAGACGTTTACGAGTTTAAGATCTGGCCAAAGAAACATATGATGAATTAGCTCGCCATCACTTTGAACAACTACAAGAAGATGTACGTAATCGAGATGAAATAGAAGCCAGTACTAGACAACAGAGTAATTGTGAGGAATGGCACGAAAAACGACGTAAATTGATTACTGCATCAAAGTTTGGTCCGATTTGCAAAGCAAGGGCTAACACATCATGCGTATCTAAAGTGAAAGGGATATTGTATCCTCAAGCGTTAGATTTACCTCAATTTCAATATGGTTTAGAAATGGAGGCAGAAGCTATAAAGTTAATAGAAAATAAATTAAAAATCAAAGTTGAGCCTGTAGGACTTATAATTGACAGAAGTCAATGTTATTTAGGTGCTTCTCCAGATGGAATAATTGGTTCAGATGGAATTATTGAAATAAAATCACCCAGCTCTGTTGCTCATTTAACTCCAACGCAGGCTCTTGATAAAAATCAACGGATCAGAAGTATTTTTAGCCGTCAGAACATAAATAAAATGAATAAAAATCATGATTATTACTACCAAGTTCAAGGTGAGTTACACATTTCTGGTAGGAAATACTGTATATTTATCCTTTACACACAAAAAGGCATTAAATACGTTAGAGAAGAGTACGATGGAATTGGAAAAAAATGGAACCTAAATTAACTGCTTTTTATATGAACTGCTTGTTACCTGAAATTATTGATAGTCGTGTTCGCAGAAATATGCCAATAAGAGAGCCTGAGTATATTTTACAAGCACAATGCAAAAAAGAGAAGCAAGTAAATAATAACAGAAAACGCAAAAATTTGAAAGTACAAGTCAGCAATAACAAACGACAGAAAATATCTAAAATTGATGTGTCGAGCGCGGCAGATGAAATTGCGCAAGATCGATTAAACGCAAATATTACTATTTGTAAGTTACAAGATCAACAATCGTTTCTTCAGGAAATGAAGAGTGAATGTCTACAAAAGCACAAAAAATACAACGCAACGATTCAAGAGAATATCGGTGGCTCTATTGAAGATTTTCCAGAAATATTGGATGTAGACAATTGTAATCATAATGAATATCAAGCAGTGCTTGACGTATGTAATTTAGATATTGATGCGGATAAAGTGATATCAAACGTCCTTTCATCAAATTATTTATTGCAAGATGATGACGTTGAATTGTTTATGCAAATTGTTAAAGAATATCTACCAGATTTCGAAATTCATACTATACAACACTTTATGTATCTTCATTTACTTAAACAAACAAATAAATCGAAGCACATTCAAATCATAGGTGGAAATTTATTTCAACACTGGATCTGTGTATATTTTGATGGGTCAAATTTGTTAGTCTACGATAGCTTGAATCGTTTAGAACTTGAATTTTTTCATTCGCAAGAAAAAAAATATTTTAAGAAACATTATCCAAATATACTCGAGTCCGACATTATAACTGTACCGGTCACGCACCAACCAGATCTGCGTATTTGTGGTATTTATGCAGCTGCTTTTGCTACAGACATAGCTTTAGGTAACGATCCTGCACTAATATCTTACAGCAGAAATGGTGCAATAATGAGGCAACACTTTGCTAACATAATAAGAACTCGTAACCTTATTTCTTTTCCATCTACATAAATTATATCAATATTGCATATTCTAATTATCTCTAGTAATGTACAAGCATGGTATATAGAATTTGAATGTTTGTATATGTACTGTTTTAAAAAAATACCTGCTAATCTGTCTCTAAGAATATTCTAATATTTTCTTACTTCAAATAAGTATAAAAAATAATACATATTTATCAAACTGATCATTAAACACAAAGTTTAAGTGTGAACTGATAAGCATGACCGTTATCAGATAAAAGTTTTAACACTATTTTTTTTATTAAAATAGTCATGCCAAAATTATTAAAAGAATGCTTAAACATTTTCACATGAAATATATATATTATAATAATAATAATTATTCAGAAGCCCGTTTGAGTAAGCCAAGATTGCCGAATAACGGGGGTGGAGGAGGGTCTTCTGTACATGCCTAGCAAAAAAAAGTGAATACAATTTAATAAAACTGGAGAAAACAGTTATTCACTGCAGATAACTGCAGGAATATGCCGGAATTGAGACAAAGAAAACAGTTATCTACAGTTTTTTAAGACATTTTCAGTTATTAAAAATTTTTTAAATATAAATTTAATTTATTTATTTTTTAAAATTAAAAATATTGAAATTTCAATTTTTTTCATTTTTATTCACTTTTCCTCCAAATTTTTTTCACTTTTAAAACAGTTTAAAACAGTTTTGTTAGTTTTTTAATAGTTATTATCATTATTCTTTAAAGGGTATGCCTTATACCGTCAGAGTTCTCTGCCGTACCGACTACAATCTTTGTAATTAAGATATTAGTTATTAGAAGCCTTTTCCTTGAGTTCTGAGAATCGACGCACAAAGGCAAGCTTATTATCTAATTCCTGTCAAATTTCAGATAAATCTATTGCATGTTACTATATTAATCCCAAAATATTAAATCTTGCGATTTTTGAAATTTCTTCTTAAATTTTCAATAGATTTATCTGAAATTTGGTCGGGAATTAGGTAATAATTTGGCCTTTCTGCGTCGACTCTTAGAATTCAAGAAAAGGCTTTGAACAATTAATATTTAATTAAAAACATTGTGGTCGGTACAGAAGAGAACTCTGACGGTATAAGGCATTCCCTCAATTATCGAATTAAATAGTAAATTTAAAAAAAAATTTTTTATCTTTTATAAACAGTTTTCATCCATATATAACTGATTATGTCTTCAGTTTTCAACAGTTTTATTCATAATAAAACAGCATCGCAGTGGCACAATGAAAGTATCAATCATGAACGATTAAGAGAGTACTATAGTAGTTGTAAGACTGAAATATAGTATTAATATCAAGTATCTTATGCATGTATGGCATGCATGTATGTATGCATGTATGTATGTAACATATGAATTACGAAGTATTTATATTCTTCTATAGGAAGACTTTAACCCTTACAAGCACAATGGGAAGTATCATGGTATCCTTTTTCATTTTTTAGTAAATTTTTTTCGATTTCCCTAGAGTTATGGTAACGTATTCGAGAATGAAAAATTCTGCAACATTTTTGTTAAGTAATTTTTAGTTAAGTAACAATTCATTATCTGAAAATTTTTCTACCATATTCCTATAGAGAGAAATAAGTTTTGGAAAAATTCGAAAAACTCGAGTGAAATTTATTATACTGTGCAAGGAAACCGTCTGCAGATTGCCATATAGTACTTTTTTGTAGCGGGTCGAAAGTACTACTCGGCCCCGATTGCCAAAGTTGTATTTTCAGCCTCGCCATAAGCAAAAAAAAAAGGATACGCATCACGGAAGAAAATAAAGAATGCCCCATGCCGTCTGGGACATTCTTTAGTTTTCCTCCCGAGGTGCGTAAAATATACAATTTATAATCTGTATAGTAACTTTTCCTTTCTCTTCGAAGAATGGAAAAAAAATTTCGTCGATGAGCATGCGGTTGTTAAAGGCCGAGCGCACAACGTCCGCGCCGGCCCGCCGGCGCGCGCGCTCGCCTGTGTATAAGGTATACCTATATATAGGCGAGCGTTGTGTATAGGTATACATTATACACGGGCGAGAGCGCGTGCGTGGAGATTCAGGACGCGAAGCGTCATGCAGCGGGGCGCGGAGAGGGGTACCTACTCCCCTCGCCGGACTCACCTCTTACCGCGCGCACGACCGCACGTTTTCGTTTTGTTTTGTTTACGTTTTCGTTAAATACTCGGAAATTTGTGCGGTTACACGAGTTGAATTTTCGCGTACATAACAACTTCTTAAGATTTTAGCCAAAACGATTATTACTGTTTTTATTGCTCTTTCTGCTTTTTTTTTACAAAATCGACCTCTATGTCAATCAGCTGTTTTTGATCCAGTTGCATAAGAGCCCGTGTATAACCTGCACCTTTCGAATCAAATTTTTTCAAAATACGTGCGATAATATATATACCGATAATATATATACCGAAAAATTGTACGTGCTCCGTATAATTCAAAGGATAATATTCGTATCGCTTATACACCTCTTTATTTACAATCCTCCTTATTTATACTCATTTTATGAAATATACATAATATATATGGGAGAAATTACTCGTCATTTGAAATTTGTAATTTCCTATTTTTACCATATTGTTTAGGAATCTTTTCAAATTAATGTTTGGATTATTTTTCGTTTAATTTTTATTATTTTCGTGTATTTTTTTTTTGTTTTTACCGTGAATGAGACTCGTAATCTTAATAAACTAGCAAAATTCAAACGCGCTTCGCGCGTACTATTTTGCTTTTGGACTTATAGACTATTTTTCATATTAATTATTTAGTGGATCTATAAATACTTGCGATTCAAAATTCAAATATAGCACATTTTCAATCTATAATAAAAAATTCAAATATTCCTGTTTTTTTAAGATAATCAATCATTTTTGGAAGAGAGAATACGTCACTTATGACACTCTGTAGCCAGTTCCCTTGTACGATAATTTATGCTGGATTTTTTGCAATTTCTCCAAAAAATTATTTTGCCAAACTGGATTCTTACAGATTTTGGAGCCGCTGTATATGAATCTGATATTAGATCTTATAAATTCAAAATGGCGGATCCAATATGGATCCAAATTGTTAATGACCTTAAATTCCCAATGCATGCTGTCACTCTTGGGGATTGCAGTCATTCAGAAAATGTGTGCTTGAAAGGGTTAAACAACATTGATGCATGACGACGTAATTCCATTGATAATGTAGATATTTTTTTTATTATGAGATTTAGTAGTAGATATTTCAGTTATCATCCGTAATTAATAATTTTGGAAAGTTATGTGGACATCAACGAACGAAATTTGACAAAAAATTTATTTTTCTTGCTGACAATTCGAGATTAAACAAACTTTCCTCTTTAGGGCATATCAAATCAAGTCTCATCAATTCTATCGTTCATGTATATGTGCAATTCCCGTGAAAATTTCCCTTAATTCGGTCAGTAAAACGACGAAAAAAAAATCTTGAGGCACACCTCTGCTATAATTTTTTTCTTGTTCTTTATACCACACAGTACACGAAAACGCTTTGGAACACAAGAAAACGGGTTTGTGACAGCGTTTTAGAAAATCATCCAAATGAACGAAAAGTAGTCACTGATGATTGGCCAATAGCAAGCTATTAAAGGTGACAACAAATATTACACGAAAAGGCGATTAAAGTAGAAGAAAAGAGCTTTAATTTAAGATGTGAATCGGAAAAATCGGTCAATTTGGCGCAAAGTTAGGTACACTTGAAAATCGCGAAAAATGACAAAAATGACCAAAAATGATCGAAATACGTGGATTCGGGAAAATCGATCATTTTTTGTCATTTTTCGCGATTTTCAAAGGTACCTAACTTTGCGCCAAATTGACCGATTTATCCGATTCACATCTTAAATTAAAGCTCTTTTCTTCTACTTTAATCGCTTTTTTGCGGAATATTTGTTGTCACCTTTAATAGCTTGCTATTGGCCAATCATCAGTGACTACTTTTCGTCCGTTTTGATTATTTTCTAAAACGGTGTGACAAACCCGTTTTCTTGTGTTCAAAAGCGTTTTCGTGTATTGTGTGGTATAAAGAACAAGAAAAAAATTGCAGCAGAGGTGTGCCTCAAGATTTTTTTTTCGTCGTTTTAATGACCGAATTAAGGGAAATTTTCACGGGAATTGCACATATATATATATCAAAACGTAAACAATAAAATAATTTTTTGTGACATTTCATTCTTTCATGTCCAAATAAACCTTGGAAAGTTGTAGATATTTTCTTGTGTATTATTTTCTTACCGTTTAATATATTTTCGACATTATTTTCTACATGGGTGAGAAAAGTCATTATTTAGCTCATATGATGTTTTTCGTACGAGCGAAGCGACTGATGAAAGTCCCATGAGCTAAATAATAATAATAATCGTAATATTATTATTATTACAAATTTCTGTTTCAGATCTGCAGAATAAATGAAGAAGATATATATGAAACGTCTACGCAATCTCTAAATATACGATCAAAATATTCCAATTTTCTTCTTAGAAATTATATATGCACTGTAAGCGGTTTAGAAAGGCCTATTACCGTTGTTGCTGTTATTGTTTTTGTTTTTATAATATAAATAAGATATATTAAGATTTTTAGTTTACAAATTTTAAAACAATTTTATGTTTTTGTATTTTATTTTTACACGTTTACGTTTAATAACACTTACTATACGATTTGTAAGTTGTTAGGTGTTTCAAATTTTATAAAATATACACTGCCTTTGAATTGAACCACTTAAAATTAGTAACTTATACCAATGGTGGTTGCATTTCACTTCCTTGTTCGGCACTGCAGTCTGGTTTATAGTTTTCATTCTTGGAAATCAAAACAGTTCGCACTTATAAATTGCGAATGTTCGATTAGTTTCCATATCCCCTGACTTAAATTAAATTGAAAATGTTTGGGCACGGATGGTTCAAGATTGGACACCAAATCATGCACCGACGGAAGAACAGAATACTACTTCACAGAATATGGCCAAATACCAGCAGTGACAGAGAAGGTGTTAAATCAGGGAGATTGTACATAAGCGCTGCGTGATCCAACGCTGCGCTACGCTCTCGCTGCGCGACGCTGCGCTGCAGTATTCCGTTCTGATGTTTTCCTATGTTTTCCTGTGTAATAGGAACAAACGGAACACTGCGTGAGGCTACAGCGCAGCGTAGCGTATCGCAGCGTTGGATCGCGTAGCGCTTATATACAATCTCCCTCAAAGAGAAGGTGTTAAATTTATGTGTTAAATTTATGTGTGAATTGACTGGGTTCACGAAGACTTATGGACGCAGATGTGCTATAATCCTATACTTATAATAGTAGTTATGGAACTATATATAACTTAACTATAGTTATGGAACTTAAGTTAACCTTAACTGAACCTAGTCTGCTACATTTGGGATGTTTATACAAATAACCATTTAAAATAATTAAATATAAATTTAATTTAATTCCAGATCGACCGGTTACATATTTATATAATACTCTACATTATTATGAAAAATAATTGAGAGATAAACAGCCATTGAAACGGCGCCTCGTAACTGCAATATTAAGTTCATTAAGAGAAATCAGAGCACCGGGATGGGCTTTGTCTGAAGCATACCAAAGATACATGGCAAGACCTCACGATGATGTATACTGGCAACCTGAATTAGAGTATTATGTTCGTCTAGTACAAAGACTAGTAGAAAGTAAATAAGCTTCATTATTACATTTAAATTTATTGTTTTATTAAAATATCTTGTATTTTAATTTTAAAATTTAATTTTTAGATATATCTGGACAAGTACAATTTCTGTCTATTTATTGGAGGTTCAATGAGTTCCCTAATCCCACTGCTCATACGCTGTATGTTACGTGCGTCGAACTTATGGCTCTCCCAGTCGCACCCAATGTAGTTGCAAACAATTTACTTGATGTTGTAGCTAAAGGGTGAGAATCGATATATTATTTAGTTAATTATAAAAATGTTATAAGAAAACAAAAAACAATTTTTTTATTAATTATATTTCTTTATTTTCTTTAATAGGTATACTATTATTCCGTCAGATGAAATTCATCTTTGGATAAACTGTGTTTGAATCATCATGACTGCATTGCCAGAATGTTACTGGTCGACCTTACACAATCGTTTAGTGGAAACAATTACGAGTCCCGGATTGACTAATTGGCAATACGATAATTTATCTCCGTTCCAGTTATTCAATTTTAATTAAACACACAACAGTTTTCTCGAAAATAAGTAC
>JAPYZO010004885.1:1690-18041 GCA_030522905.1 Torymus flavipes | reverse complement strand
CTGCAAGTTTTCTCATTATTTTTATAATTATTTGCGAAGTTTATTACGTAGTGAAAACATAAGTGAATTTTTGTTACGCTTGAATTAAACTTTCGGGCGAAAATTTTAGTACCGCACTTCACATTACATCATGTAAAGTAATGAAGTATTTCGCGTTTGAAAAATGGGAGAAAGTGTAACGAGGAAGGTGAAACCAAAATAATGTGCAAGTTACGAAAACATGGACTACTTGTTCAAAGTTTAAGTAGATGCAGACGGTGGATAAGCAGACGTATATGCGACGAACTGCACTAACAATTTTACCTGCGTATTCTCAACTTAAATTTAATTTAAAGTTTTAATGCATAATTCCACAAATATAGTTTTTTAAATTAACGTTTAACAAAAATCTTTATTTAAATTCATTTGATTATTTAAGATGTATAATTTTAATACTAAATCTTGTCAATAAGATACGTATTCAAATCACTAGTGGCCGCATAGTAACCTGTAAAAAGAATTCAAATGCGATCAACGTCAAATTGACAGATAATTATCGCTCCTAACTGAAAAAACAACTATCCACGCTATAATCCTCTACACCGCACAACCCAATTCTCCGACAAATATACCAGTGATGAGAATCTTCCGATCGATCTCGATACGCGAGTTTTCCTTTCCGGCGCGGAGAGCGTTGTCTCCGGATTTGCATTTTAATCGGCAAGGTCGCCCTCTCTCTGAACTCGCCTGGTCACTAATTTAGACGTCTCCGCGGCGACCTGCTCTTTCCTACCGCACATACCTATACATTCTCTCCGCTTCTCTCTTCTCCTACAACAGCATCACTATACTACCTGCTCCGAAAACACCACGGTAGGGAATTTAGCCGCGGGCCGGTCTACTGCGTACGTATATATATGTATACTTGGCCCCCGTGGGTCCGGGGGAACTGACCCTGTTATTAGGCGATACGGGCAAAATTGCCGAAGTCGAGTGGCGGAGACGGCGGCGGCGGACCACTAATTCTCGTTCTGCTGCGCGCACTCTGGCCTCGCTCGCGTTTCTTCGCCTCCGCTCCTCTTTTTTTCCCCTCGTCCCGAGTCAATTCTTGTTTAGCCCCGGAGCTGCGAAGGCGGAGGCATCACGAGAATTATGGATCGCTGCGCGCGCGCGCGCTCTTTCGCCGCTGCACTTGTTCCCAGGTGTATTCTCTATATATACCTACGAGCGCGCACGCGTTTTCTTCATTATGTCTCATTTTTTGCCACTCGTTTTTTGCCCACCGCGCGAGCACCGATCGTTTCTTCCTTTTGCATTAGTCGCCGCGGCGTCCGTCTTTTTCGCCGAATATACACTCTCTCTCTCGCCATTTAGTAGCCCCGTGGGGGAATCGTCGGCTTTTCTCTCTCTCTCCGACTCTCCCTTTCAATCGTGTTCCTCTCTCTCTCGTCGGTGGGGATTCCTGCATAATTTGCCGAAAACGGTTTTTTCCTCCGGCTGGCCGTATTTATATCGACGGCAAGCCCGAGGCGCACCTGATATACATAGCGTCGTATCCGTGTGTGTATCTGTATACACCGGGGCAGCCGAGAACGTGAGAAAAGTATTTTTTGGCCGGCGGTATATGGCGCGACGTCAACGAGCGGATTGACGCCGCACGAGCGAATTACCGAGGACTTAAGCGTCCGTCAATCACTTTCGGTGCGCACGCGCTACACTGTCGTCGAAACGTCGATTTTTGAAGTAATCTCGCGCGAACCCGAGTCGTAAATCTCGCGCTGACGCGCGCACCGGAGTTATATTGAAATCTAATCCGACTTAACGATTTTTGTATGTAACGGCGGCGCGCCGCTGCGCGGGTTCCGAGGGAACGAGCATTTTATTGAAGCGCAGTCGAAAGAAACGAAACGTGTGATTCGTCGTACAATTTGATTTCGAAATCTTTGCGCGATAAAATTCTTTTAGAGTCTATACTATATGATGTACATTGCGAGAACTGTATATAAGAACGGTATACTGAAAAATTAGCGTGGGAAATACGCATTGTTTTTCAATCACTCTGAGGCTAAACTCGTTTCGAATAAATAATACTTGATGATGATAATGCATGAGAAAATATAATCTCACATGATGGGAATGTAATTGAGTAATTACTTCTGCGCAATCTTTCAATTAAACTGCGGAAGATTATATTTTATTTCATCTATACAGACATTGCTGGAATACTTCAACATTTCCAGATATTCCATTTTTGTGGTATATTAGACAAGTTTATTCGAAAACTCGCGCGCGGCAATAAGCAGCTGAACTGGTCTGTATAGCGGTGCTGTCTATTACCGCTGATTTATGTACGTTAAGATTTTCTCATCTTTATTTATGATATTCAGTAGCACTTTCTTCCTATTTCTCGTGAAATATATATATCGACTAACGTAATCAATATATCTATAAATTTGCATATAATATACAGAAATTGATTTGCATAAATAATGAGCCAATAACATCAATATGCCTCCGCTTATATCATTATTAGATATATGCTACTGCTGCTCCAAAAATAAAAGCAGCCCGCGCGATAAGAATGAATTAACCAACGAGCGTGAAATAAATTCCCCTTATATACACTTCTCACGATCCAGCTAAAAACAAAAAATATCAGCTCTTCACTTCCCCAAATCAATGAGGGCAAAACCGGAAGTCGACGCTGTAGATAAAAAAAAGAAGCGCACCGGCGCAATTGATGCCCGCTCGCGGAAAAAGGGGTATTTACGGGTTCCCTCGTTTCTTATCGAGGCAGAGCCCCGCACAAGCGCGCGATGTAGCTCGCTCGCTCGCGCCTTATCTTGACGAATGGGGAAGGCGCACCTCGCGAGTCCGTTCTCATTTCTCCTCCCTCGCTCTTTCCCTATATCTATTCTCCGCGTCGCGCTAACCAGTTGCCGCGCGAGGGGCTCCCCGCGCACAAGAAGCGCCTTTCATTTGTAGCGTCTCGCGAACAGACAGAAAAGAAAGGGAACACACACACACACACACATACACACTCGAGTACGGCGCGCCACTCGTAAATCACGATTTAATCGCGCACGCGCGCTCTCGAGCCTCATCGCGTTTTCATCTTTCGCGCGCGGCGCGGCGACTGCGCGGACTCCCGCGAGATTCCGTGTGCAGCGCGAGGGTGGGCGCGCGTCTGGTTGTGTGTACGTTTGTATGCGTGTGTCTGCGTGTATATGGAGAGCGGGAGCGCGAGGTGAGGATAGGAAGCAGAGGGAGAAAGAAGCGTTAAAAAGGGAGGAGTTGATGCGGAAGAGCGTCGTGAAAATAGAGAGTGATGAAGAAGCGAGAAGAGAGTTATATGCGCGGCGGCGGGGCTGCGAGAGTTGGATATATACGGAAAGGGGAATGAAGTGGAGAGAAAGTGCGGCGCGAAAAGGAAAAGAATCCATATATAGAGAGCTTCCATAAAGTTGTTACCACTCGTTCTGGCTTATCTATTTATTATCCGATAGGAATTGCGATCTTAATCCGATAACTCTTATATAAAGCTAGAGCTTTTTAGCTGCGCAGAAATGTAAGCCAATTAATTATCTCATCATTAATCCAGCTCTTCTCTTTTTCCATAAAACAACAATTTTTCGTTTTCTTCGTCGAGCTCATATTTAGAAGATCTCTTGCATTTCAGCGTATAAAAAAATTGCATTTCCCTACACTTATACCTATAGACCGCACTTGCGGCGAAAGAACCGCGTCGCACGCGCACCCTGCGGGGGGTGGAAGCGACTCGCGCTTGCGGGAAATAAGATAATGAAAGAGAAATATAAAGCGGGAGAGAGAGAGCGCGCGGGGAGCGTAGAAATGCATTATTCGAGTCGTTCGGTAATTAGATGCGAATGGACGAGGCGAGCAGCCGCTCATTCTCTCGTTTAAATTTCGAAGCGTGCGAGCTAGCGCGCGGAAAAGTTTTCGTTGCTGTCGCGCGGGCGACGCGCGGGCGACGCGAGCGACTTCCGAGATTGGCGGAATAAAAGTTTCGGGCTTTCGAGTTACAACGAGAGGGAAAATCGCTCTCCTCCACCGACCAGCTTAATTCGCCTCCGTCTCTCTAGCGAAAGTTTGCACTGCTGGTACGGCGACGACGGCGATCGAAATTTTTTTTTTCCCCGAGACAATAAGGATTTGACTTTATACGGTATCGCGCGCGCGCGCGNNCGCGCGCGCGCGCGTCGTTCGCTCATTTGTACTTTTTTTTTCTTTGCGCAGGCTGGGCGGACGCTTTGCTTTAATCATCGAGGATTGCCGCTCGTTAATGGCGCGTGGATTTGAGAGGGAGAAAAAGGTGAGGGAGGCAAGTGTTTAATGCTGCGGGTTTAGCGTCGAGTTTTATTGCCGTTCTTCTGTGCGAGGCTTTTCGTCTAGCTTCTTGTCTTTTAGGGGAGGAGCGCCGAGTGTTAATGCTCGACTTTCAATTACGTTCTCGTTACAATGTTCATATAATTATTTGGTGGTGGGTAACTTTTTGCCTTTAACTATGCACTGATTTTCCTTTTAGTATATATTACAAGATTTTAATTATTAACGCGATATTGAAATCCGAACTTTATTTTGCCGCGCTCATGTAATATCGCTTTTCGTAAAGCTCATTTGTAAAAACCGTGCGCTCATATAGGTAGCTTATATATATCGAGGAAGATGGAATTTAATAAATTCATGCCCGACAGAGGGAAGGAGAAATATTCTATACGGCGATGAAAAACTGAGATCCATTTTTTGAAAAGAATCCTTTAATAATGTACGCCTTTTTCCGGCAAAGGTCGAAAAGGGAAACCGTAGTACTTTTCCATCGAAAGCTCAGCTTTATTCTTGAGAGCGCGCACTTCCGGAAGAATAATAAATAGCTAAAGTAAAAAATATACTGCTATTCCAGAAAGGCAAATCGTGAATAAAGTATGAAGGTCTATAGAGTCTTCATCGGCATTGTATTATATATGTGATACAGTTCATGGGCTGAAATATAACGTGATTTTTAATATAGACGGAAAGGTTGCAATCAGCGCCAAATCTTGTTAGGATTAATAGAGGTATGTATTACGGAGCAGTATCGCACGTTAAGAATAAATTTTTAATGCCAATTCACACCCGTTCATTAATTTTATATAATATACCTACCTAAGAGAATTCGCTTGCGGTTTTTTATGAATACTGCGTTAATGACGCGGTAAAAAGGTTTGATGGCTCCCCAACCATATCATTACCTATCGCACAATAAAAGCTCGATCATACAAAATTTCACGCTTTGTGAAGCATCGGCAAAAAAAATTTACTGCCCCTTCCTAAAAAGAAAAAGCTAAACATAAAACCTCCCAAAACTCAACATTCAAAAGTCCTTCGCCATGCATAAGTACTCGTTCCTCGGAAAGCCGAAAGCAAGCTCGATGGAAGAGAAAGAGATAAAGGCCAAGTAAGAGCACCGAAAAAGTCCAAAATGAGGGACGCATGCAAGCTAGGGGGAGCATTCGAGGGATTCTCCTTATATATGAGTTACTCGGAGGTATCGGTTCCCACGGCTCGCGAGACTTGCTGCTGCAGGGGGTGAATAAGAGCAGCCCTCCGGACTTTTCATTCCTAAATAAACGGTTGCTAACTGCCGCCGCCTCGCCGCGAACTACATATATGAAAAATGAAAGAGAGAGAGGCAGGCAAAAATCTCGGCCTACAAAAAAAATCGGTCCGAGGACGAGGGAGAGAAAGAAGTGAAGGAGAAGAAGAGGTGGAGAGACAGCGCAGCGATCGTTTGGTGCACGCGAGCGACCGAAAGATGATTGCCAGTCTCTACGCTTCTGCGGCAGGGTTCACTTTTGCTCTCTCTGTCTCGCTCTCGCACGCGCCTCCGGGGCAAAAATACTCGCCCTCCCGACTTTTCGCTACCTTTCTTTCCTCGCGCGTATTATACCTCCCGCTTCGCTCGCGCGAGCGAGTTATTCTTCCTCCCATTCGTGGGCTTCTCTTTGCATTTTTGCCTGATCGCCGTATGATCGCCGCGTGTACGCGTCGCGATCCTTTTTCTTGCCATTATTGCCCCGCTTTTTTCCCTTTCATTTTGTTTACGCGCGCCGCGCGCCAGGGGGAGACCGCGCGAGACACGAAGGTAAAAAAAAACGGTAAGTCACTAGCGCGCAAGAGCTGCAGTCAATGGGTGAATTATATATATCGCTCGCTGCTCTCTCTCTCTCTCACTTTTTATAACCCATTATTTTTCTAGCCCGATCGTACGCTTCTTTCTCAGCTGTTTGCTGCGGTTTCTTCGCGTTAACGGCCCCCTCGCGTCCTTTTTTTTTGACCATAACAATGAGGGCGGTCACAAATTTTTTTAGTGCCTTAGGAAGGTAAACATTAAGTTTGTATAAGCGTTACGAAATTTGCCATCAGAAAGAATTTTTTTTTTTTAAATATTAATCGCACGTTGAATATGATGAAAAAAACGTGATAGAAATATTATATCATTTTTCACTCTGAAATATGAATATTTTCAATTTAGCGTTTTCCTTCGAGATGGGGGTTTCCGCCCCATAATCAATAAGTACAAGATTGTTTTATTAAACTCATGTTGTAGAAATCGATAGAGAGCCATAAAACCCCGGGGACGATAGCGTTCCGCGCGGCTGTAATATAGTATATTGAAAAAGCATCACTTTTCACAGAAGCAGGGATGCCTTTCTCTTATTAAAAATACTTTAAAAAATTGTTGCAGCTTATACACGCGCGCGCGCCATCTTCCTAAAATTAAAACCATAAATCTGTATACGAGAGACTGTGAAGCGCGTCGATGCACAATTTTTATTCATTTCGAGATTAACGCACTCACTTCCGCCTATGCGGATGAAAGTTAAAATCATCCGTCTTGATTAAAAACTCTGTTTAATAATTTTCAGCCTCTCTCCCTCTTGCCCACTTCACTGCGATCCAATCGAATTCGAATATTACGGAGGCGAAAAGAAGGGCGCGCATTCCGGCTGATTTGCCTGAGAGCCAACCCCTCTAGAGAGAGTCGGAGAGAGCATCAGTCAAAGCTCTTTCTCGAAATGAGGCCAGGCGGCCGGTACTATCTACACTTATACAGAATACTAGGCGCGTGGAGCTTAACTCGATTCCGTGAGCGCGCAACACGTGTTAGCGACTTGCGTTCGCACCTCTTATTTGCCCCGCTAATCTCATTAATTCACTCGTAAATCTTCATTTTCCTCAGCGCGGATTACGGGCCGCGAGCGCGCTTAATCATTGCAAACGGCAGTAAAATCCGCTCTCTCGTGCTTTTATGACGCGCGCGGGCGCGCACTCGCGTGTTTTCACTCGCCCGCGGCTCTATATATACCTACACCTATCATCCTTCATCCTGTAAGCTAGAGCGCGAGCGAGCTTGACTGTAACGTTTTCCCTAGTTCGCGATGGGTGCGAACACCGCGCGTGCGGGACCCGCCCGTATCATTCATCTCTCTCTCGCGGTGCACCGGCGTGTTTTTATTATATATACGTTATAAGGACTAGACATTTTTGAGACGGTGTGTTGCGCGCGCGTTGAATTTAATGTGGTTTTCCAGAATGACGGGGGATTTCCGCGTGTAATGGAAATTTGTTACTCTTGTTGTCATGACGTTCGTTACTTTACCGCTCTTTCAACTTATTTTATAAGGGATTTACGTTGCTGTTTCTCTCTAGAATTTTATATATATTTTTTGAAAATATTAAATTTCCTTTTTTTAAAAATATATATACTATTTTTATGCACTTCAGTAAAGGTTATAAATTTTATAAAATTTTGTAAAAAGAAGTTTAGTAAAAATTGATGCAATATTATAAAAAGCTGTTTTTATACAAAAACTTTCTTTATATGAATAAGTCAAAAGACGATCGAATATATATACATTTCATTTTGACAAAGTGATTTTCCTACTAAATGAAACTATACCTATAGAAAATTTTTCCATTCCAAATAAATTTTAATTTTCTTCGACGAGAATTGTCAGTATACTTTTGAAGATTAAGGGCGATCCATATTTTATTGTTACGAAAATACTTCGAGGTCTTCGCGAACCATCAGTTGATTAAAAAATACATCTGTTGCATTTTCCACAGTAATCAATCAAGCGGTATTTTTTCCATTTTTAAAATTGAATTCTACAATTGCTTTGCCTTCTGTTATACGTATCTGATACAATTTTATATTTTTGTAATTTTCTAGCCATAAGTCATCCAGATACCTTATAATTAAAACTAAATCAAGCCTCTAACTGATTTCTGCAATCATTTTGCAATTAATACCCGATTTACATTTCTGAAAATCTACAAACGAAGAATCAAGAATCACATCTATATCCCTTAACAATCACCTAGCTTTTGAAATATCATACATCCTAAATCAATGATTAATTCATACGCATATTACCACAGCACCATGCGCGAGCATAATTACGTGGCTGGCGAAATTCCACGTCATACCTCGGCCGAATTCTCCTTCTCAAAAACAATCCAACCGCGCCGCACGCGCGAATTACCATAATAACCGACTGATCTCCTGCCTCCCACAGCCCGATATCCTTGATACGCACTGCCACCTCTTGCCCATTTCACTCTCCTTTGGCAAAAATCGCCCGCAGGATAATTACGCGGCCGGCATGTTTCGCATCTGCAACGCACGCGGGCGATCAATCACACACACCTCGCGCATTGAAAAGAGCGCGAGTGTAATTCGCGCGAGAATCGCCCCCAGCGGCGCGCCACGTACGTAACGACATAATCGCGGCCCAAGTATTCGCTTTACTTTTGCGTGCACTTGGCGAGCGCATAATTCGCGCGGTGTATGTATATAGAGGTGTGTGCGTGTGTGCGCCGTAGCCTCTGCGGCCACTTAGGGCCACGCGGCCCCGCCTTGGCCGATCCGTCATTAAGATCCCGCGCCGCCGCGTAGCTCTGCATTACCGCTTGCGCGCTCCTGCAGAAGAGAGGAGGATATCGTTTCATTTGCTCGAGTTCTCGATTTTCACGCGCTGGTTTCTTTGTGGTCGCGCGAGCGCCGTTTGGTAGGCGGCGGTTTATTAATTGTTCCCTGAGGTTTTGCCTTGTTTTTCTGCCGGGAGAGGAGAATGATACTTGCTTGATTACTGTGGTTAGCGGAACACGCGTTAAAAAGTGCCTGACCTTTGGGATATAAGTTACTGGTTGCGTTCGCTCGACTATATGGTTATTAAATGTATGATGGCTAATTTCTGTAATTATTGTTTAGTGAATTTTTTTAAATGGTTTGAAGAAAGCTAAGTGTTTTTTAAAAAACATTTATTTAAAATGAATAATCTTTTGTTATATATATTAGTAGTCATGTTTTGATATGCCACATGTTTTATTTTCATAAGTAAGTATACGGCTTAGCAAACATTGACGTTCACTTTTACCACTTTTACCGGTAGATTTATTCTAATCACCGTGAAAGTTTAAAAAGTGTATCAGCTTATATAAATTGAGGTTGTCGAGTTTTTAAAATTTTTGTTGCAATACAAGTGAAAGTAAATAATCTCTACAAATTTAATGCCCATAGTTAAAAATTTCTTAACGAGTATACTTCATGTTGTCGATTTAAATGTTATTATCGTTATAATTTATCACTGCTCTTTTAATGTGGGAATGATTAAATTCTGAAAATATTCGATAGATTACATTTAAACGGTTGTATATAATTCATCTATAGTCGAATAATTTAAATTTAATGCCCACATGTGTGTTTCATAATTAATTTCCCATGAATTTATTAAATATAGCTTTCGTGAACGATTATTTTATTGCTTCTATCATTGAACATTACTGCGGCAATTAATATTATTTATAAAGTGTCAATTAATTAAGCATAGATTTTTTATGTCCCGCATTTAAGCCTTTCACTATCTGTATTCCGAATTATTCAATATGGCAATTTCACAATTTACCTGATATATTATATATTACCTCTAAAATCTAATAATTCAAAATGCTTAATAGAATTATCAAGAGACTTTGACATCGATATTTTATTTTAATGAGTTCTTACGCGATAAATTATCATTTCCCCTCGCGTGAAACCGTATATAAAAAGGGCACCTTTTCATTTAATAATTCTCAACTTCTCGAACAGTCGAATAAAATAAGTTCTGGGAACACGCAATCGCGGCCTACTCCAATTGCATTATTATTCGAGCGAAGAGATAAAAGAGGGAGGCAAAAGGTGTACGAGCACGCGAGTTTCTTATTACCTTTAAATCACAGCAACAGGATGATTCGCGCGTTTATAAAACCACAAAACAAATAAATGCCGGGGTATTACCTTGCCCGGCCTCGTATTTTACCCCCTGGTAATGCACAATACGATCCTTCCGCGCTCGCTCCTTTACACCGCCTCGACGTCCTCTCTCTCCTTTTCCCTCTCTCTTACATACTCTTCGAACCTACTACCGACTCGCAATTTTCCTCTCGCTCGCCGGCTATACGCTTCTCCTCGACTCTCGCTCTTACTTCTCCTCTTTCTTTCCTCGACTTTCGCGGAAGCTGGCGAGAGAGGGAGGGGAGAGCGAATCTCGTTCGCGTCACCGGAGCGATTTCTCGCTTCCGGAGGAGGAGATGAGGACGCTAGAGTCGATTTCTTCTTATCTCGCACACGCGCGCTCGCTCGCTCGCATTTTCTGCGCTCGTTGCGTTTTCTTTCAATTTCTTAATTCCCCGGCTAATCTGTTGCGCGCCCGCGCGGCCGGCTGGGCTCAATCCTTTGAACGCCGGCAAGAAATAACGCGTGACTTTGTTTTATAGGGGGGAAAAAGTTTTCGTTCTTCCCTCTCGCAGCCGAAGCAGCGCTCGTAGTTTCTTTTGTCGGGGTCTTTTCATTCTGTGCCGCGGAATCTTTTGAATTTCTGGCTTTTACAATCTATGTAATGACCGTAGGAGAGAGCAGGGAGGAGAAGTCGAAGAAAGGAGCGTTTCAATTTAATTTAGCGGCAGTGGCTGTATCAATGGGAATTAATTTAGAAGTCGTTTATTTTTTTTTTAACCCTGCAGTGTTTATTTAGCGATATGTTTCGGCGGATCCATTATTTTCACGTAAAGTTATGTATTACTTCATTTTTATTCAATGTTATTGAATGTTGTTAGTTATAATTGAATACTTCAATTAGTAAATCTAGGGGAATATATGATTCGATTGCTTCATATAGAGAACATAATTTCCGTCTGATAATAGAGACCTTATAAGCGCCAACAAGTTCTCTCTCATTTGCATAACCTGATTCAATTACAAAATAATACTACAATAATGTAGATGATAGTATACAGAAGTTTAAAAACCTCTTTCATATACATTTATCGCAAAAAGACACGGGGAAAGGGGGGAAAATGGAGAGAAGGAGTTACGGAAAAGAATGGGAGAGAATAAATTGCTACTATATAGTATATATACGTGTGTGTATATATATTCAAAGCACAAATTCCCGCATTCTCTGCAGCGCCTTTTCATGTGACCAATATATTTCTGGACCATGCTCTTTTTATATTTCCTGTCCCCGAACCCCGTTTTATTATGCAGATTTACAACAGTTGAAATATATCGTCGCAGAGACCTAAAATAAAAAAAAAAACGAAGAAGCAGGGAATCTTACGCGTGCGCACGCGAAGAAATTCCCGTGTGTATAACCCCCGTTAAAACGTTTTAAATTCGCGCGGGCGGAGCGCTGTAAAATTGAAAAACAATACTGGCGCACAAAGTGCCTTGGCTGTGCCGCGGCTCCCGCACGCGCGTAGAATATGAAAAATACCTGTAAGTCTTTCAGCGCAAGAGAGTTATGCAGTAGCAGTGCGCCGCAAATGCGCGTGAGAATGCGTCGCGTAGCGCGAATAAAACTCGGCACGCCATACCTATCCTGCCGCGTGTATGTATATAGACATGCACGGGAAAAAATATCATTGCAGAAGTGAACAGCACCGTGCGAAAGCACAATGTAGCGCCAAATCAAGCTGTATTCATTTCAACTAAATAGTGTAACAACTGAGCCATCCCTGCGAATGAAAAACTAATACCCTTACATGGAGAGAAAGAGATAAATAAACATTACTAAAGGTTTGGTCATTTTTCAAAACTGTCAAGTAGCCTGGAGTCAGATCTCATAATACCACTTTTATACCAAAGTTTTGGCGCTTTTTTCTACAGTGAATTTTATAAGATCTTATAAAATTTACAAACTATTAGTAAAACGTACCAAAAAGTTTGGTTGAAAATTCATTTTGAGGTCTGACTCCGAGTTACTTGCGGCAGTTTGGTAATTTTTACAAATTTCTTTTCCTCTGTGTATTCGATATCATGTTATATTTAAGTTAAAAATAGAAAGAAAAATATTTTTAAAATATGTATAGACGTAATGAGTATGCTTTAATGTTTGTTTTCTTTCCATAGTATAGTGGGATTGTTATATCGTACCAACACTGCAGGGTATCAGACCACTTATTACCCTGGTAGAAAATGTTAACCAAAAGTTCATTTAACTTTATGGCTAAAAACGAACATTGCTAGTATTTCATAATTATGTACCGATCCGAAATAAATTATGGCATTTACACTTCATAAAATGTTTTTTTTAAGTAATACTAGAACTTTTAGATGAATTATATTATTTTTACATTATGATTTTTTTAAAAATTCCATTTAATTAATTAACACGTTAGCTATAAATTATGCTCGATTTTCTACCGGCGTAGCGTATATTAAGTTAGAATGGAGCAGTATTTATCGCACTATCATGGAATTATTTTTCTCCGTGTAAGGCACACGTACATAAAAGTATCCAAAGCGCAGTGCGCTGCAAATAAATATACCTGCAGGGTGTTTCGTTACCCGCCGCACCTCTATGCCCCTTCCATATTTTTATATCAAACACTCGCGATTTCATAAATTCTCTTTGGCTTTCAAAAATTTCGTGCGTCAAGCCAGCCGGAAAATAAAAAAGCCCCTGCACAACAGGAAAGAAGAATAAAAAAAAAGATAAAAGGAAAAAAGAGAGACCGCGTGTACCTTATAGCTTGTGAAATTCACGAAAGGCTGTCCTCGGGCAAAGGCCAGCAGGAGCTGTGGTGGTGGAGCACAGTGCGCCTTGGAAATCCAAATAAGCCGTGCTTGCGGAGGAGAAGAAGAAGACGCGAGCGCTCGCGCAAAGAGTCAAAATGCATTATAATCGCACGTCCGGCGGAGATCGCGCGGAATTTCGCGGGGGCTACGTACACGCCAACGGATTTAGTATTCCCTCGAGATGGCCATATGAGTCGCCTCGGCACGCGGCCACCTATTATACCTTTTGTATTCCGATGTGACACGCCCCCGTCACGTTTGTCGCCTGCACCGCCTGTCTTCGACTCGCAGTTGCGTGCGAGCGCGCGCGCCTTCTCGTGTTTTTTTCCCCGCGTTCTTTTTTCATTTCTCTCTCCTCCGCGCGACGGAGAAAGTGTGTGTATGTGAGTGCAGTACACGCCGTGTGTACACGCACATATATATGCAAAGACACGCGCTCGCACCCGTCGTCTCTTTGTCGCGCGTTCTGTCGCGCGCGGCGCTCGCGCACTGTCTTTCGTGCAGGCGCGAAAGCGAGCGCTGGAATTATTCAGTGAATAAGCCCGTGCGTTCGGTCAGAGTGGCGCGCGCGAGCGTGTAGGTACGATATATAGGTATAGGCGGGAAAATCTTGTGCCACCTCGCAACGCGGCGCCGGCGTTCGTGCGCGGGATTTCCGCGCGCTTTTTGTCGTATATATATCTGCGCGGAGTCGACGCTGTATGTATAGAACGAATGCAGGCGGGGGGACAGCGAGTCTTGTGTATGTGCGGGGGCTGGAGCTTTTTTTTTTTTAAATGGTTTTGTGAGGGCAAAAAATGGGATGTAAAGAGACGTCGGCGTAAATTTATTCGCGCGCGCGTCGCTTGTACAGCAAGATTTTTACGCTGTTAGTGTAAAGACTGCGAGTTGGTTTAAAACGTCGCGCGAACATTTTCAGAATTCTATGTGATGGCTGTATGGCTGAGATTCTTAATGAAAAAATTGTAACAATATTTTATGAAATATAATAGACGAAGTAAATTTCTCATGTAGTACATTGAAAAACGACGCACTAAATATATTCATTTTTGCCACCGCACTATAACAATATATTTCTTATGCAGCTCGTAAAAAAAATATGCGTTTAAAGAAATTACATTTGCAAATTCGAAAAAGCTCATTCGGATCGAAATGCGCGCTCAGGGATATGTAACTGCAAATAAAAGCGCGTGCTGCATGCGTTCGTGTCATTGAAAAAAATACGACGAGTTACGACGTCTGTCGGATTTGTCTGCATCTACTTATGCGAATAGCCGGCGACGTGCTTTCTTCCCGGCTGGCTTCGCCCTCTCTTCTCCTCTCAGACTTTTCCGCGCTATACATATATAAAACTTGAAACCCTAATGAAAATCCCCGTGCGCGCGCGCGCCTCGTATATCCATCCCCGCAACTCGCAAGGTTATAAGATATCCTTGTATATATACGTATATAATCTCTAGATATACACGAAACAAAACGTGAAATATAACGAGCGCGATTTCCTTATAAATGACTATTAACAAATGACTTAATAACTCCGGCTATGAGGCTTACTGCTTCGTCTTTTGCTGCAGCGCCATCAGCGCCGAATCTCGTGTCCCGCGCCGCCTCTTAATGCCCGCATTAATATTAACGAGATCGCCGTGTATATATAGTCTTAGACCTCGGAGTGAATTTCGCGCGACTCCTCCCGCGAAAATACTACGCTTCAATTATAATCAGAAACGCAGGTGCTCGCGAGGGAAAGAGGAATATAGCGGCGGGAGAGAGGAGAGGGAACACGCATTGTGCGAGTCTCGACAGTTGAGAGAGAGTTCTTTCTCGTTGTTTATACACGCGAACGTCGCGAATCATCCGGGAGGAAAAGCGCTCCCGCGGGGCCAGCTGATATACATTTTTCAAGCGCAGGCTAATAAGAGCCTTCATAAAATAAAGCTCTCCGAGCGTCGGTGGCGGCGGCGGTGGCAACGCTTGCGGGGGAATAGGGAGAGAGGGTAAGCGGCGGGCGCGCGCGCTGCAATTCTTCGTCGCACCCGCCACCGCCGCCACCGTCTCAATTTCACGTCCGGCCGGACTTACCCGCGGTAAAATTGTCAACCCAAAAAAACAAAACGCGCGAGAGAGAGAGAGACAACGGAGAGAAGCCGCTCTATCCCTTTGATAAAGGCAATACGGAGGGACAGTGCGCGCTGGCGCGCGGAGAAAAGCATCAGGAAGACGCGCGCGGGGGAGGCTGAGGAACAAGGAGGAAATCTGGAAAAACTCTTTTCGAACAATCCTGTCATTTGCAAGGGAAATGGTGGGGACGAGAGAGGAGAGCAGTGCCGAGACACGAAAACTGAAGGATGCCGCGAGGAGACGCATGCGAGCGCGGTGCAGCAGTGCGCGCGCGCGTGCATTGTTTCCACTTCCTTTCCTTCTCCCTCTTCTCCTTTTTCCTGTCCCTTCGGCCTCCCTCTCTTCCTATCTATCCTGCACCTCAGTCTCGTCCCTTTTTCCCGACGACGACGACGGCGGAGGCGCGTCACTCCGTCTCTTTCTCACTCGAATATGCCGGACACACGTTCGCGGGGTCTATGGCCTGGAGCGAGAAAGAGAGAGCGCGCGCGCGAGGTGGATGCATGACGGGGAGAGAAGGGAGAAGGCGAAGGGCAACGCCGCCGGAGGTACACACACACACGTACATATACTTATACACCGACGCTGTGCATCATGACTTTTAGCTGCACCAGCGCGCAGCGCCCCCGCCTCCCACTCTCTCTCTCGTACGCTTTTTAGCTTTGGCTTTAGTTTTAGTTGCGAAAGTGTGCAAAGTACGGGTATTATGTGTGTTGGGATCAGAGCAGCGTGAGATTTTTCTCCCGGGGGCATTGAATTACAAACTTTGGAAAATTCTTCTATGTAAACGTCAAATTTTCGAATTACATGAAGGAAGGGGTAGGGAGATTTCCGAGTTTCGGCGAGCTGAGGCGTGTGTGGAAGAAATTTTTTAATTAGCTGTAGAGTGAATGCGGCTTGATTTGAAAACGGGACTACGGATTTAACGGGGTACGATGACGCGAGGTTAGTTAATGGTGCTGGCGAGTGGTTCGATGCCAATGAGATACCTTTGAATGCGCCTTTGAGCTCGGGATTTGATCGTTGTACGTTGCGTAACGCCGCAATGATTTTGGAAAAAGTGTGATTTATTGAGGTTTGATGTATGTGGTCGTACATTACGGTATTAAATACTGCATCATTTTTTTGAGA
>JAPYZO010004884.1:0-27214 GCA_030522905.1 Torymus flavipes | reverse complement strand
TTTTTTTGTGATTTTTAGCATTTACAAATTATTTGCTTAAGGAATTCCTATATTCTCAACCCTTCGTGCCATACCTGCATAAATTCCAAGTAATTTAGGTCCTATCTGAGTAAAATCCATTGGATATTCTCGAAATACTGTGCCCCAGTCAAAAAATTGAAAATACCATATCTCTAAGTGAAATTGGTCTACAGATTAAGTCTTGGGCCATTTTATCAGAAATAGTGTATATTTATAATATATTGCATGTTGCTCAAACTACAAGAAATAATGTTTAAAATTGAAATTTTAACGCTTAGGCTACATGCTGCACTATCGTGCTGAGATGTATGACGCGACGGTCGGCCTTTAGCTCGACTGCATCACTGCTAAAAGACGCTGATCGCTATTAGGGCTTGTTAAAATTATAGAAAATGTTTCCCATTCGTGGATATGAAGGCATCTCATGTAGGGCTGGTATTACTATAGTTAAATGTACGGTTTTTTATATTTTTGAGTAATATAAATTGCCTTTTCCCATACATTTTTTTCTGTTGAACATATTAATCCATAATAATAATAATAATAATAAGCACAGTCCGAAATATATATATTATTATTATTAAAAAAAAAAATCAATCTAAAAATTTTTTTAACGATTAAGGCTCGATTTTATCCAAACTAAATGTATTTACAAAGATTCTTTAGAATTTTCAAATAATTAATTTAATGGATATATATATTTTTTTTTGTTTTTTTTTTGTTTGTTTAATGTTCTAGCAATATCTTAACGCGCTATACGCGTACTATTTTGTTTGTGAGGTTGTGGATGTAATTTTTCATTATGATTTCATCTTAATTAGTTTAAATGATACGATAATCAGATAATTTTTCAAAACAAAAAATTAGTATTTTCATTATATTGTGAATCAATTATTTAGTTTTAAATAGTTAAGAATGAAAATTCAATTTAAAAAAAAAAAAAAAAAATTTAATGTTCGCAGAAGTAGAGATCTTTGCACCTATTCCATACAGACCAATTAAAATCAATCTTGAAATACTTATCAACATCCGGGTATCATTCTTTTTTGGCCCAGTCCAAGAATAAAGCATAATCTAATCTAATCTAATTCTTTTAAGAGTAGAATATTGAAAAAAACGCCTGCTAACTCGTTAATAGTATCTCATTTTTCAATATCTCTATATTTCTTATAAATAGTATTAAAAAAAAGATATTTATTAATACTATAAGATCCAGGGAATTTTAAATTATAATCAAATATATCAAACATTAATAAATTATGACTGCCAAAATAATAAACTACCCTATTAAAATCAACTATTATATACGAGTTTTACAGCTTTCACTCTAGAGCTAAACTTTCAGCTCGAGTTCTTTTTTTACCCATTACGACTTAGCAAAACTATAAACATTAAAACAATTAAAACAGCATTAAATAATTAAAACAATAATTTGTATTGAATAAAAGTGTCTCAAATTCTAATCGATCTCAGCCCTGGTAACATGTAAATCCTCATAATTTTTTGGTAATAATTTAAAATAATTATAATAGTACATTTCGATACTAGTGCGACGGTTTGATTTTCTTCTCGTGTGACTGTTAGCGCCCGAGCGAAGCGAGGGTGAAAAGGTCACACGAGAAGAAAATCAACTTCGTATTTTTTGACACGACGAGCGAGAAGTAAGATTTTTGCACGCATCGTTTATCGCAGCATGCGAGAAATCGAATTTCTCGCACGGAGTGTCAAAAAACATTTCGTTTGACCTTGGTTCCATTCGTAAACAGCGGGTCACTGCACTAGCGAATACCCCTGTTAATGTCAATGAATGACTATAGGTCACGTGATATTTTGCAATTGCTGATTAGATTTTGGTAGTTCGTTGACTATTTTTCATTGATTTCCAGATAATAGCTGCATAATATTGGTTGGAACTCGCCTTGATTCACATAAACATCGTAACAAATTTAGTAGTTTTTTTAAAGCCATAGCTTCATTTATGTCAAATCTACCTTGTTTTTATTCAAATAAAACGCAAAAAATCTTACTGTCGTACAAACTTATCCACTGTATTTCTTAAGTTATCATCTCTTTACAGTTTTTCTAAGCTACAAAAACACTTCCGTGAGATTCTTGACACCGTATTAAAATATTAAAAATCAAGCTCGTTCAGATTTGATCTTAATAACACAGAAAATGACAAATTTTAATTAAAATTTTTTTGTTTTATAAAAGCTCGAAGAAAAAATCATTTCTTGGGTTTAGTTTTTCACCACCATGGTAAAAAGTTTCTTAAACGTTACCACGATAGATTTCAATGTCTATCTTGATGGATCCTGATTTTCTCTGTAGCCTCAGTGTCAATCAGCATCAATTGAAGATTTGCAATTTAACCATTAAGCGGTGTGCTGGAAAATAATTGCATCCTTATTACATTGCATTTCAGCCCTTGTCTCGTAGGATTCTGACGATTCCAAAGACGTATCGTATCAGTTAGAGTTTAAGATAACGCTGATGATTTCGATTCTCAGCTAGAGATGCTCTTCTTATTTTTAGAATAGTATATAGTGAATCAATTTAAGGGTGTATTTGTCGTAAGGTCTCATTAAAAAAAAATTAAGACAAATATTTTAGTCGTATAATTTACCAAAAACAGTAATGTTCTACAGAACTAACAGTAAACCATTATGCAAAATATTTTTTAGAACTGTGAAGAAGATTTTACATTGATTATAGAACATTTTAATGCTCACTTTTTTCAATTTTTGGTATTACTGTATGTCTCCTCTTAATTTAGTCGATATCTATCTTTGGTATCAGATATAGACAAATATTCTAGGTCAAGTTTTTGTGATCCCTAGCTAGCACTAATTTGCCTCCCATTAACTTTGAAAATTTATTTATAATGTTTCAAGAGTTGAATTTAAAATTTAAAAATACAAACTTTAACAATCATTTTTATATTTAGTTAGAATATTGCAACGTTCTTTATTCCAAAGATTTTAATTTTTCTTAATGTTATGTTGGCCTTATTATGTAATTTTGAAATCTGGACCTATGTACAGGTAGCTAAGACTACCTCTATAGGATGCGTGTTATTTCAATCATAACATGTATGATTGAAGTTAACAAAGGCCTGTATTAATTTGTATTACTCTGGTTAAATAATTAATAAATAAAAATTCTTTCACTGATGATTTCATATACACTTTTAGGGTATGCATAAGTCTTACGTTTCCATCTTTTACTTTCGATATTTATTCATTAGAAATCAACTATAAATAAACAAAAATATTTCTTGAATAAAGATAGCAACGATAAAAGGGTGAAACGGCTGGCAAAGGAAGAGGCAAATAAATCAATGCTATTTCAATCTATAAATTGACCTATTGAGGGCGAGGGGCTGATATACTTTATACTACAAGTAGAGTAACTTACAAGAATCAAAATAAAACTATCTATTTTGTTGCTGATAAATCGTATTCTGATAAGGGTTTACAGTCAAGAACATAGCTTTTCATTATTTTTTAATATAAAATTAATAACTTGCAATTTAACCCATCAATGTTGGTGTAAACAGATTTCATTATTGTTTTTGGTACTTTTTGAAACATTAAGCATTAGACTGCCGGAATTTGAAGTGTCAAAACGTCCTTTAAAAGTACCCATACACGTATCTTGTATCATATATCAACTATATACAAAGTATGTCAAGGGTCGCGCCCCTCGGATAGCAAAATTTTTTTAATTGAAAATATAAAGAATTTGTTAGAAAACACGAGCTGAATTGCCTAAAAAGTCCGGATATTGGTTAAAAAATAAAATAAGAATGAACCTCAATTTTTAAAACCTCATTTTTGCAAAGTGGTTGGTGGAAATTTGTGACATTTGTAGGTTGAATTTACAAGAAATAAATCGAATCGATTTAATGTGCCGTCTTATACTGTCATGCTGTGCTGATATAAAAGTTGTTCAGTATTTTTTATACGTGTTATCCTTCAGCGCAATTTTGATATACAAATGTGATGCCGTAAGCCATCATATTAAAAGTAATTATTCTTATAGATCGAATCGATTTATGTACCTATGTTGAATTCACCTCGCAAATGCCTCAAATCGAAAATATGTTACCAACTTCATACTTATTCTTAAAACAAAATTCTTTTTAAAAGTAATAATGTAAACCTTGAAGTAAAATGGATTAATTTTTTTTATTATTGTATTTCACCCCATATTTTGCCAAAATTTTTATTTATAAAAAAAATATCGTTAACCTTCAGACTGCCGGAAAGCCTATATATAGGTTCGACCTCTGACATGAACTTTGTATATAGTTGATACGTAATACAAGACACTAATTTGGCCACTTTTAAAGGGCCGTTTAAAGGTTCCAGTCTAAAGGTTAAGTTTCTTAAAAAGAACAAGCACCCCCCGTATAATAATCAAAATATTTATTGTTTAATATTTTTTAAACGAAATTAACACAAACTTGTTTACAAATAAGTGTATCATCTAAAATCTACGAATCCTTCATAAAATGTACCATAAAAAATATAAACTTTTTATTCCTTGTACTAACTCTCATATTATTTTTCAGGACCTCACACTATTGGAGGAGACGACGTCCAAGAGTCCGGTGGCGCGGTACAAGCTCAAAAAGAACCGGGAGATCGGTCAGCTACCGCCAGTCTACCCGAACGGCTGGTTCGGCCTACTCGAGAGCTCGCGTCTGCGTAAGGCTCAAGTTGAGCACGTTGCAGCGCTCGGCCAGAACTTCGCCGTCTACAGGTGCGTACGTGCGTCCCCACGCGTACATGCATAAGAGACGTCACGTAACTACATATATGTATTGCGAGAGCTTTCTAATTCACGAGATTCGTCATACGAGACACACACATGCACGCGAGCGCCTTATTGCACCGGGGTGCAATACCGTTGCACAAGCTCACGGGGTGACATTATGGGGCACATAGGAATTATTAATCAGTTTTAAGGTTCTGGGAAAATCTGTTTTGTTTTTTCGCTATTGCACAATGTTGCGTGCTAGTTTTTGTTTACCCTTTATCTTCGATGCGAAATTGTTAGGGTTGCGCCATAGTGGGAAGTATTTTCCCACAGATCTTACAAAATCCGTTTTTTTCTTAAGATTTGCAATATTTTCCGACATAATACAGTGCGTTTTTTCGCTATGTCTGATAGCATAATAATATATCTCGAATACCCAAGGGTAATTATTGCAATATATATTTTATTTATTTTTATGATTTTTTTTTTATTTTTACCGCCGGGCTGGTAACTCCTTGGGAGGTTACACCTACCAGTGTAGTATGTGTGCCACCCTAAACTATTACTGTATTCTCTAGAAGAGTCGATCTAAGTATTATCTTTTTATTCATATATAACAGTTGTTTCTACGGAAATAATCGGTAGAGAAGTCAATCCTGAATATAGTTTTTTCCAATGAAAACCCCATTCAGAAAATCCTTTCTCGCCTGAAAAGACCGTTGAAAAAATCCTTGTAGGTAGTGCGACCGAGCAGACATCCGTCCATGCGGACAAATTGCGACGAAAGATTTTCCAGTCATTAAGTATAAACTTCAAAATAGAAAAACAAGTATAAATATATTTACTAAACAGACATAGTTAACCTATTGTTGTATAAGGTGATCGAAAAATTATTTACGAGAAAAAGTTATACCGTCATGTAAAAAAATCACAATGAAAATCAAATCTTTTTTACATAAAATGACAAAAAACGTGTTCATGACGAGTTGGAAAAGGTTCCAAGAATTTCGGAAATGCGCTGAAAAGGGTTCTACCTCAGACATGTTTGTTTATTAAAAAAATTTAGGTTAACATCATAGAAGTGAAATTCGTAATTTTTATACCTTAGTTTTTATTATGCTTCGATTTTAAATTCTTATTATAACCAATACATCTATTAATATCCCGATTTCTAGGTAGGTTTTAATGAAACGATTAAAATGAAGAATTAGAAAAGATATACTTCATTGAATCAGGCATTATGTTAAAATTTTTAAGCATATTATTTTGGAAGTTCTCCTCTTCCAGTGCATGGGCATTGCCAAAAAAGAAACTTTTCTCTAACACATCAATACCCACAAATTAATAATACCATTGTACTCACATTTTGTATTGAACGAACTTATACAAAGCCCGCAATCTCCGCAAGATTCCAAGAACGGTTGAAAACACTTTTACCGAAAACTGACTATCTATATTGTTTCTCATTAAAAAATAGGTAACAAATAACTTTGATAACAATACATAGTGGTAAAGAACAACACTGCATAACCACATTACCGAAAATCAACAGGTACGCCGGTTCACCTTTGCTTCTTTGCTATTTAGTTGTTGTCACCATCCCGGCGCTCCACTGAATGGACATGCTGAATTGAACAAGTTCTTACAAGAACAATCATTGGCCGCGGCCTGACGGGGGCGCGGGGTGGACGATCGACGCCGCCAACCGACTTTTTTCTTAACGCGTCATTTATAAATAGTGTTTACGTGATTTTTTAAAGTAAAAATTTTCGATCCGAAACTTATGTGTTTTGTGAATGAGAAATGGGCGAATATTTTTTTTATATTCAAAGATTACTGCAAAATTCTTTCTTTGGATAGAAAATTTCATTCTTGTGTAATTATTCTTATTATAGGTCTGAAAGCAATAAAGTACGCATAGTCAATGCGTACTGTCCACATTTAGGCGCAAACTTAGCAGAAGGAGGTGTAGTGAAGGGGGAGGAGATCGAATGTCCTTTTCACAGCTGGAGATTCTGTGGAAAAACTGGAAAATGCGCCAGTGTACCTTATGCAAAAAATAGTATGATTTGATTAGTTAATATTTTATCACATCTATTGTTGTAAGGAATTGAAACCTTAATAAAAAATTATAAATTTCAGCCCCATCCGCTATAAAAACCAAAGTATGGGAAAGTACAGAAGCTAATGGAGTGATTTTTGTTTGGTATCATGCAGAAGATGCTGCCCCTAATTGGTACCCAAAACCAGTTACACAAATTTCTAATGGGACCTGGAAATTTCAGGGACGCAATGAATTTTATATAAACTGTCACATACAGGTAAATTTTGATATTTTTCAAAGGACAATTCTATAAAATTGCAATTGTTTATTGAAATATTTACTTAAACTTTCTTCATTGAAAGGAAATTCCGGAAAATGGGGCAGATTGGGCTCACTTGAATGCTGTTCATGGTGCATCAATATTTGCCAACAATTTGTTTTCCAAGATTGTTCGTCATTCATGGACGGATGCAGTATGGTCATCTAATTACACATCTAATCAAAAAGAAGTTGATCATGACTCTTCTGAAGACACTCCACAGCAAGATAAACATATAGCCATAAGCCGACTTAAACATTCCCTTGTGTTTTTTGATAAATTCTCTACTCTATCTTTAAATGTCCAGGCTGCTCAGGTTGGCCCTGGATATGTAGAACTACATTTGCAAAGTACTTTTGGACCTATGTATATAGTACAAACAGTAACTCCAATACAGCCAATGCTCCAACGAGTTACACATTTAATGTTTTCTTCAATGTTGTTGTCACCTTATGCCAGAATAGCTATGATAGGTGAAAGCATTATGTTTGAGAGAGATGTGCGTATTTGGAATCATAAAAAGTATATAGAAAATCCTGTTCTAGTCAGTGAGGACAAAACTATAAAAGCTTATCGCAGATGGTACAAACAATTTTATTCAGAAAAAAGTCCAACATATGAATCATGCAAAGATAATATGGAGTGGTAATCATACCAAATTTTCTACATGAAAATTATAATAATAAGAATTGGAGGAAATGTGAGAAATAATATTGATAAAAGATCATTCATAATATAATATGAATATCTCTATGACTATGTACTTGTTTCATTTCTTCAGGGAAATTTTGAATTTCCAAAACTCAAAACACTGTCATATTTGAATACACAAGTAGATATGTACATTTAAATTAGTCTAAAGACTGATTAGACTAATGTAAAAAGTTGGAATTTTAGTTCTATTTTCCATTTTAAGGAAGACATTATTTATAATTTATTTAGAAGTTCCATTACTTTTAATCAGTTTATTTATTATAATAGTACATTACGATACTAGTGGCATAAGTCGTACTTTACCGCACGGCGTGTATAAGCGCCCGAGCGTAGCGAGTGCGCTTAACACCGTGCCATTAAAGAACGACTTATGACACGTGTACCTTACATTATTTTAGCTCATGTGACTTTTCTCACTCGCTTCGCTCGTGCAAAAAACGTCACATGAGCTAAATAATTACCTTCAGCACCCGTGTCGAAATATAGCACTGACTGCATAACACTTTTGGGCAGTACCGCCCGAGCGATAGCGAGGGTGATAAGCACGGTGCGATAATGGGCTACTTACGTCACGGGGTCCTTATTCATAAACCGACTCACCGAGTTGGTGAGTTGGTGAGTTCAGGAGTGAGGAGAATGGTAAGTTGGTGAGTTGAGAAGTTAGGAGAATATTATACTACCGCCAGAAAAAGCATTGGCTAAAAACGAATGTTTTTTCTGGCGGTAGTATACTTAATATTCTCCTAACTCCTCAACTCATCAACTCACCATTCTCCTAACTCCTCAACTCACCGACTCGCCAACTCGGTGAGTCGGTTTGTGAATAAGGACCCGGATAGGCGTGACATAAATGTGGATTTATGCCACGCAGTGCTATAAAACAGTATTAATACTGCCTATTTTATAATTTAAATTTATATATATATATTTATAAGCATTATAAAAAACTATAATTTCAGCCTCATAAATAAGTAGTTCCATTGTAAATATTTTAATTGTATGTTTATAAAGAGTGGAAATAATTATATTTTTCATACACAAAGATCTATATTGCCAGAAGGGGGAGCTATAGCCGTATCATTACCGACTGAGCAATTGGCACAGTTTTTAGCTTGTTAAAAATAAAATATACTTAGAATTACAAAAAATGAAGAGAACACTCTTCTGTAGTTTTGAACGCACTATCACCCAGTAAAAGTTGGAAATCGAAATATCAAGTGGGTTTTGCAAAAACTTTGAACGACACCGAATTTTGTTTTGTTCAAAGTTTTTGCAAAAACCATTTGATATTTCGACTTCAAACTTTTACTGGGCGATAGTGCGTTCAAAACTACAGAAGAGTGTTCTCTTCATTTTTTGTAATTCTACGCATTTTATTTTGAATAAGCTAGAAACTGTGTCAATTGGTAGGACTATTCCACCCTGTTAAGTTATGAAATCTAAAGTTAAAAAGTATTTCTAAATTTAAAATAATCCAACATGCATATCAAATGTAAGGTATTTATATTTATCTAACGAAAATCCATGTAATGTATTAATATTTAAAGCTTTGTAATAGTATAATTTTCGACTTCTTTAAATCTCTCCAGAACAATGAATATAAGTGTTAGAAGTTTGTATCACGTGATTTTAGAAAAATGTCTATATGGATGTGTGTGTGTGTTTTTTTTTTTTTTTTTTTTTTTTTTTTTGTGTTTTTTTGTTTTTTTTTTTTTTTTTTTTTTTTTTTGTAAAAAAAAATCATTTCCCATGAAATAGTCACAAAGTTTACAAAACCGTTATATTTTTATAAAAGAGATGTTTTATAAAATAATACTTAGACTCATACATTTATAAAGTGCACATAAATTAATGGAGTTATAATTGAGCACATTTATCACATAGTACTTTTTTTATTTCTTTTATGGTTTTTTTATGAAAAAGTTCAAATATTTCGTTAAAATTAATATATTTATCACAAACAGAAGCTCTCACTTGTCGAAAAACTTTTCACAGTTATTTCTTTCTCCTACCGCTTCCTTTGTTGACGTTCTTCGACGTATAAATTCATTTTTGGTGTAAATACATAGTAGGGTAATGTACACGTTTTCCTAGTTAAAATGAACACCTGAAAGAAAATAAGAAGATTTGAATTAATTCTATAAAAAGAGTCAATATTTTTCAAATAATAATTGAAATTAATAAAAAAAAAGTCGTCAACAATTTAAAAAATTTATGATATTGAATCAATTATAATGTACTAAAAATTAAACCTAATATTTTATGAACTTTTCGAAAATTATTTTTTTTTGGTTTTACTTGACTTACATAATATATATAATAATTATAAATTAATTTAATTAAAAGAAGTTATATTTTCATGCACTAATCATCATCTTCCTGATTTATACATCATTATCGTTTACACCTACCAGTGAGCACATTATGGACACCTCGAACCTGCCGCGTCCAAAACCTTAAAAACTCCTATATCTCTACCTCTTGAACATTCGCTAAAAAACATGTGTACAGGTCCCGTGATCACTGGAGGACGAAGCTCTTGTAGCTGCGGACGGCACGTAGTTTCTTTTTAATCGCGGCGACGAGATCAGAGGGCTGCAGTACGACCGAGACATCGCGGCCGATCGCGTTGACGCGCTCGCGTGCGCAGCCCTCGAACAGATTCAGCGGCCGATTGTTCACCTCGGTGAGAGTCCAGCTGACGGTCGCGCCGACGTCGGCCGATGGATCAGCAGGATTGGCGGTGACGGAGAGACCGAGGGCTTGCGCGGACGGCGAGACTGAGACGACCTCATTCGAGCTGCCCACGTCGAGGCCAAAGTCCTCGGATTCGGAACGACGCGTCAGCGTCGTCACGCGACCGTGAGGCAACCTTCTGACTATCATTTCCACCTGGGAAAAGAAAGTAGATTAATGATTGGTTTTAATGTTTAAATTGATTACGTAGAAGCTATGCGTCATTGGGTCTTAAAAATTTGAAACATCTTTAAAGTCGAGTAGATAATTAGTAAACGTTTATTTTTTTTAGAGTCATTATCGAATGTCATTAAAAATGAGAACAGAGCAGATAGCTCAAAGTAACATTTAACAAAACGTGGAAATGATCACGTCTCCCGAGTGAAAAACTAGAAAAAACTAGATATTTCGACTAGCCAGTAGCCACTTCCAGTTCTCGTAAAATATCTACTTTTATATCTGTCATCAACTTTATAAAATTACTGCTAAAGTAGACATTTTAGAGAACCGAGAAAACCCTTAAAATGGGAAATTCGATAATCTGACTTATTAAAAAGGTTTTAAAAATAATACTATGATTGTTTTTCGTTAATTTTCGAATGAAAATATTTATATCGTTAAAAAAATATAAACGTTCTATGAGATCATTATTTATTATGAATTATTTGAAAAATAATTTTCTGAATGTTTTGATGTTTGTTTCAATACTTACACGAGGGAATGTATAATTTTTTAATATATCTCTGATTGAACTAGCTCCGTAATTTCCATTCAGAGGAATTCCGGCTATACTTAATACTAAATCTCCAATGTGCAGAACATTGTACAATAGTGGGTGCTCTTTGTGTTTCCAGCCCGCGATCCTGTAAATTTACAAAAATAAATACCTTAATTCCTTTTCTGCACATAAATGAAACTTTTAAAGATACAAATTCCGTTAAATTAAATTAACCAGCTTGACTATTTTCTGTTATTCAATCATTCAGAATCTAACTCATTTTTTTACCTACACATATTAACTTGCCTGATACTAGACCATCATATCTTCAATTTGGCCCCTAAACATGAATCCAAGGTCAGAATTGATCTACTTCGTATGAATTTTTTTATATCTAATGTATACGACTTTTGAGATATTTAAAAAAAAAAAGAAAAAAAGGAAAACAATTTTTATATTCATTATTTCTACAAATTTTGCATATCTTGGGCCCTTCAAGATCATCCCTCTATAATTTTTTTTCTCCAATGTAGTGCGTAAATTTTGAAAACGCGTATAGGTATATAGCTCTTAAATAAAATTCTTTATTATTTCAAAATTAAAAAAAAAATCTTAAAAAAAAAGTATCCTCATCTGAGCTAAGTAATGTTTATCTACAACAATAACTAACCAGACGGCGCCAAAACAATCGACGAAAGCAATGCCATCCTTGCAGTCTCGCCTTCCAAGCTTGAGTCTAACACCGCCCGGGTGGCTCATTTCCTTGCGGAGCTGGAGCACCTGCTGTTCGCGCAGCGTCAGTTGCGGCCTCGGCTGCCTCGGTCCACCCTGGCCACCCGTCGAAGGGGACGCTACCACCGGTGGCGCCGCGACTGTCGTCGTCGCCGTCGACGACGTTGTTTCAGGGTTGTCCGAGGTGCGGTACTCGATCAGCGCTGCGTACTGCTCGCTTTCATCGCTCGAACTGTGCGATCTGTAAAACATATAGATAAAGGTTCAATTTTTTTTTGGTATTTTTATTTAATTTGCAAGTTTTGGCAATTTGGAAAACACGAATAAATGAACAGTACTAAGTTGCAAAGTTTTAGTGCAAATTATGTTGGTGTTTAAAATTCTGAAACTTTTAAAATAAGTTTATAATAATACTATGCGTTTATAATAATTCTATAAAAATATACGTATTGTATTTAATTTTTTCTTTACGGCGATGTACTACCAACGATTGTAGGAACCCGTTTTTTTCTCAATTCAATTTACAATTTCAAGAAAAAATTTCTGACGCATTATCTTTACTGAATTTATATCGTGTTAAAGAGATATTTTTCTCAAAATTTAAAAGTAAATGGAAAAAATGGGTGCCTGCAATCGTCGGTAATGGATACGTGCAGCATCAGATTTAAGCAACAGATTTAACACTAAAGCAAAATATCGAAGAATTATAATTTAATTATTTCAATTTCAATATTTAATTACACTTTCCTTATCATATCAATATATGAATAAGATAATTTTGTTATTAATTGTACCTGCTACCGGACGCCTGCGCGCCGCTCGACCATCCGCTGTCGCTCTGCGACGGATACGCCGACGACGCGAGGAAGACACTCTCGTACTCGGAATTGCTATCGTTATTGCTTGTTGTCGACGTCGCTGCTACCGACGCTGTCGCTGCTGAGATTGCGCTCAGACCCAACCGGGGACTTGGAGGCACGGGTGGCGCCGACCTGGTCGGTTGCCTCGTGGTCGGCCTTCGCTCCTCACCGATTGCGATGTCGTCGAAGGTGAAGACAGTCGGTGCGCTCGAGGTGGACGGTGAGGATGTACCCAATGCACCACGTGCACTTGCCACGGTCTACGAGTAACATTGTTGTCAGTTGATCAATCTTTATTGTTTATAATTGCACATGCAAACTATATATGGTGTATATTTGAAAAATGATATTAAAAACTGATAGCTGAACTCGTAATTTATCTTACAAGCTAGCATGAAGTACTTTTGTAAACGTTTGAAATAGATCCAAATGACGTTTAGAAAGATAAGGTTCGCCAATATTGACAATAATCGATCTAATCACTAATTTTCTCCAACGCCAAACCATTCAACATCCCATTTGCGACATTGTATACCCACCAAGCTAGGCGGCGGCGGCAGAGGACTGGTCGGATCTCTTGTGGCAATCCTCTCTGGTCCCCTCGAGTATAGATTTTCCTTCGGCTTCAGCACCTTCATATCGGTGAGCTTCCTTGTAACCACCTGCACCCAGTCGAGCATTGCCTGGTACGTCGGCGCGGCTAGCCTCAGTATTTGATCGTCGCTGAAGTTCACGCAAAACTCGTAGTCGTTCTTCGACGTGGCGCAGAGCGTCGGCGATAAGTGCAAAGCGGTGCGCAGCGACTGGGACCAGATCGGTGCGTGCGAGGTCGCCTGCTTCTGGTCGACGAAGCCCTCGAGACGCGGCTCCGCGTCGTCGTGCACGCAAAAGGCTACCCAGCAGCGGGACGAGTTGCTGTCGGGCCGCGACGAATCCGTGCGACGGAGCCAGCCGTTCTTGTGGATCTCGCGAAACAGTACCTGGGCCGCAGCTGAGAAATTAATGGTTTCATGTTATAGTTTTATCCGTATTTTTCATATCAAACATAATAATAAAAATTATTAGAAATATTTAGAAAAAAATTAGAAATTTTCCGTTTAATTCTTTAATATTTTGTAAACATAATCTATTTTTTTTTATATACATTTTTTTCTTACATTTAATTTTTAAAATTCAAGTCATTGTGGCTATGCAAACTCTTAAATTTGCATATTTATAATGATTTTTTAAATAAAGTAATTTATACAATTAACATTATCTCTATTATTATGAAAATATCGATTAAGAAAGATTACCTTCATTGCTAGATGATGAAGCATGCGCATCAGAATTGGACCCACTGTCACCTCGAGATCTATCATCTGAGGTTCTGGCCATTTCGGTCAGCAATCTAACAGCTTGCAACATTTTGCTTGCAATGAACAGGAAAAAAGTGCAAAATGTCTCTTCCTTTTTCTTCTACTCTTCCTTTGTACAAAACCTAAGATCATTTTATGAAAGATCTTAGTCTCTTTGGTTCAAATGGCATTTGCATTGAGAGCATTTGAAATGCTATCGATCTGTAAATGAAAGTGTCTGCATTATTATTTATTATTCATTTATTTACAGAATATAAATATCTATATAAATATTAATATCTTTAGTTTAGATTTATAATATAATACTAATGTACTATTTTTATAATTTACATTTATTGAGAGAAAAAATTAATTTTATGATAACTTACAAGCTAACACAACATATTTATAACCTAATTCAAGCAGTTCTTATTTTCATAGAAAAAAACATTCTACTAAGGCCTGTTTATCAATGCCAGTCTTATCTGTATCTTGGGTCTACCTACTTGCTTATTTGAATAAAAAGATGCTGCTTACAACCTCACTCTCAACATAATAAGAACATTGTGAATAAATGATAAAACTAAAATACTGTAAGAAAAGACTACCTACTTGTTTTGAATATATTCATATAATTCATATTAATATTTCATAAGAATGTAAATATCATTTTTTCCAATTGAACTAGTAACATTTATTACATAAAAAAATATCTAAAAATAGATTGAATAAAGATCATTAGTATTGCAAAACAATTTATAATAAATAATTAATATCTCGAATTCAGTTGAACAGTTGTTACAAAAAAAGAATATATAAAAATAAAATGTTAGAGCAGTTACAAAGCACGTTATTTAGACTTCTACACTTCTCAGCAAACACTGGAATCATTTGGCATCCTGTCACACTCTGATTAGTAAGCAGATAATATTACTTTCTCTGGCAATACATTTTAATGAAAGCAGCTGCAGAAACAATGTCTACTTGGAAAGAATTATAGTTTAGACATTTTAAAAGTTAAGAATGTATTTCTTTGTTGAAACATTTGTTTCATAATGCAAAAAGTAAACAAAAAATATAAAAAAGTATTGATAATTAAATTGTGTTTTTTTTAAGAATTTACTATTTTTTTCATGAATCATATACAAAATGTTTATCTGTTTATACTTGAAACTTTGTTATTTTTTGACAATATTCATATTCATGGTTATGCCAGATTATCTCATATTAAAAATTCAAATATGCAAATGTTAAAGTTTAAACATATGTTGCAAAATTTATCATATCATTTTCCAAAATCTTATCTCCAAAAATCCTTCAAAACTCAACAACAAAGTTAAAAGCTGCCAACACTCTTAGCCTCGTCAGTATGGAATTAATTCCCACCTAATCTCTCTCACCAATGATTTATGCAACGGCAAAGTGCAGCAAGGAGAGCAGCAATGAAATACCTCTGACTCATACGTGCATTCCAGCAAAACTGCAAAAGAAGCCCCTGAATCACCTGTGCTCATTCCTGGCAGACATCTACAAACTCCTGCTCCCCAGCTGGTCCTGTAGCTGCAGCAGCACTGCACCGCTGAAGCCCACTAGACTCCAATCCAAAAGATAAGAACTGCAGCAGCAGCTGCAGCTGCGGAGTTTCCTCCGTACGTTTGTGCAGGTGTGGCGCCGCGCGCTACTCCGATGACACATAATCCAGTCTCTGTCTCCTTTTCTCTCTCTCTCTCGCAGCTCGCGCGCGAATATATATGCGAAAAAGGAGCAAAGCAATCGGAGAGAAAAAAACGCAGCAGCCACGCGAAGGTGACAGGAGGCTGGCACTGCACGCACACAACGCGACGGTCGGAAGAAAGTAGATATAACGTTGCGGGACGCACGTAATTTATGTGTCTGTGACGCAACGCGGCACGAACGGTACGGATTGTAGCGCACTTGTAGCACACTGCGTTATAGGAGGGATATAATATAATGTAAGTACACTGCAAGCGGGGGAGTAAAAAAAATTATGTCTATTAGATTACGGCAATAACAAATCGACAAGCACAGTGCCGCCGCTGCCGCTACAGTGCAGCTGCCGTCGACGATGCGCGCGCGCGCGCACGGCGAATATTTTTAATCAGCGCCATTTTGCAAAGGACGCACAGTGGCGCGAAATTTAAATTTTAGGTCAAGTATGTTTGAAAGATAATCAGTTTTAGTGGTAACAACCTCGTATTTTAGTCAAAAAATCTTAAAAAATTAATTTTATTATGATCAAATGTATAATATCTTACAAAATCAACATTTAAGTTCATTCTTATAATACAATTAATATAGTATAGCATACAGGGTTCGAAATAATTAATTAAAATTTGAATTACCCTGTTTAATTAAGAATTAAAATTTGAATCTTTAATTATTAATTAAAAAATTACTAATTAAATATTTTTACAACCCTGATAGCATAATTAGGCTGATGCTAGCTTAACTTTATCGTCTGCTACTACTATATCAGATACTTTGCCAAGCTTTTTCTCAAACTTGGAGGTTGCTTTTTCAGATGTACTGTCTGGGTACTGTTCAAGGTATTGGGCTACTACTTTCTTCTTCAGTTTCTTAACTGAAATTTCACCTTTTGCCGTCACTATTTCCATAATTGTATTTTTCCAGCTGAATTTGTTGACACCATTTTCTGTTTCTCCTTCATGTGTCACATCTGCATCCTCAGTCTCATTCTTCTTCTTAGCAGCAGGTTGGCTACTGTCATTCTCATCACCTTCTTCTATTTGTCTTTTCTTGGACTTTTTCTTTTTTTGACTAGTTTCTGTTCCTTGGTTTTCATTTGTTTCTTCTTCATTATCATTTTCTCTGGAGATATTAGAGTTGTTTTGATTTTCTCCTGCACTCTTTTTTTCTAAAAAGTGAATAAGTATTAAAATTTAAAAAATAATACTTTTTTATTCTTTCCTAGTAGCAAAATTATTTGAGATCTTACGTGTATCATTTTTTGGTGAACCAGCACTGTTATCAGCAGTTGCTTCCTTAAAAGCACCTTCCATTTTATCCCAAACATTCTCAACAATGGTCATGTTAACCCTGTTGCCAGAGATATTTCGAATGAAATTCAGAAATTTTCCTTTTTTTCTGGGAATATTCTCATGCTTTGATATGGAATTCAAAAGATTTCTTTCTGGCACAGTTAAATTTGTAGATGAAGCAAGTACATTTTGTACAATATTTAACCAAGTTTGCTGTTTTCTTTCTCCTTTATTTGCACTTGGTTTTGCAACATAATTTTTTCCACCATAGCGTTCATTTTCTGTAATACATTTTGTATGGCCAACATATTCATCCCCACTAGAAAACATCATTCATTTTTATTTATGTTAAGAGCTTATTTATTTAAATACTTTTATAAAATACAAAGTGTTTCATAATCACAAATAAACTTTTACTCACCGAAAATCTTTGAAACAATCTACACAGGTAAGAAATATAGGATTACGGCATTGGAACTGAAAATGCTTAGCGACCTTTGGCTTTTGAAGTGAGTCACCACAATTGTTGCAAGTGAAGACTACCATAATTAAATTATATTAAATATCTTTAATTAAGATACTGTCTCAATTTTTCTGGAAAATCAAATAAAAAGATTTAGCATGATTTGTAAACAACTTACAAGCTTAGCAAAATTAAAAGTTACAAAATTTTATAGAATGGGTAGTAGCTTTTTTAAAACATTATACAAAAGAATAAAATTTACATTCAAAATAAATTGCAAAAAGTATCCTTACCAGTAAAAAAAATTTTTCCGCTATCGAAGAACGATAACCGTGCAATACTATCCACTTTTAACACCAAATTATCGCCGACTGTCCCACGACGATGTTACTTCTACACGAAAGTCTGGCGCAGGTTCCCTTTGCACTATCGAGGCGTGTCGTTGGACTCTGTTTATAGTCCAACCGCTGGGGAAAATGCGCTCGTTCGACCCTTTGCTCGACGATATTTTGAGTAACGAGCGCGCCCCAAGTGAATTAAGTACGCTCAATTGCCGATAAACGTCTTAGATCGGCCAAACAAAGACGGACAGTCGATTCGTCCGACGTGTAAACACGTGTTTTTGTGCGGACTCTGGACCCGCCGAAACACATCGAAAATACCTAACCCCGTTGCGCGCAGCGCTAGCCTAACCTAACCTCACGTGGGACTTGATTAAAAAAGTACGAAGATGGATTTAAACGACGTTTATAAGAATTTAAATAAAGAAGTCAGCAAGCTGAATCTTGCTGGTAAGAAGCCAACATTGGTGTGCGATCGGCTGAGGAAGCTGTACGATCATGGCAAAGAAGCGAAATTAAAGATGAAGCTTCAGGATGCCTATCTATACTTCAAGAGGTGGATTTTGTGCGTTGAATGGCTGCAAAGTCAACGTTTGGATGAGAATTTCGTGGAAATATATTTTTCAAAAAAGAAAGTAAAGGGTGTCAATATTGTTACATTTAAAATGAATACAAACAAATTTAGAATAATCAATGATCTATTTTAGATAGAAGATGTGAAAAAGCTATTGTCAGAAGTTTCAAATGGTATAGACCTGGAGTTTAATGTTCAGAAATCAGTATCTCACAAATATAGTATAAATAAAAACACAGATATCTCACAAATACTCCCAGAAATACCAAACTGTGAACCACAGAATATTGAAAGACATGAAATTACATGTTCAGAACTTTTTCAAATATTAGATCAAAACAAAAATAGTAATGATAAAAGGATACTTATAATAGATGTGAGAGAAGGAGATGATTATTTTAAGTCTAGAATATCATTTGAGAACAATATTATTCATATTTCTGCAGAAAAGATAAAACCAAAGTATGTATAGTAGAAAATGTGTAATATACAAAATCTGTATAAATTTTATTGATTTATTTATTGTTTTTGTAGTAAAACTTCAGACTACTATCGTAGTATTTTAGAAAATGATAAGGAATCAGCAGATCGATTTGATAAGAGATCAGCTGAATATACTGATGTTATTGTCTTGGTGGACTGGAATTCTACTCTTAATACTGTGAAAGAGGGTAGTCCTATTGATTTATTCCTCAAATATTTTGAAGGGTGGGATGTAAAAACAAAATACAAAAAAATATCTATTCTTAAAGGAGGTTTTAATCAGTGGTTAAATGTATGTCCAACTTATGTTATAAATAGCCAGTTAAAAAAACCATTGATTTCTATCGTAAGTGACAATTGTAAACATTTATAAAATCTGAGCTTGCCGCTTACATAATTACGCTTATATAATAAGGAATAATATCTTCCAGGATTTACCAAATAATTTACTTGATAATAATATGCCTGAGGATTTGTCAGATGATGTATTTGAGAATATTAGTTACAATGATTTATACCAAATAAATAAAAGATTGAATGCATCACCAACATTAAAGTCACCTCTCTTAGTAAGTATTTTATTGCTCAAATAAATTTTTTTTTTCTTATAAATAAATTTTGATAAACTGCTTTTCTTTGGTACAGCGAAAGATGAGTAACAACTCACCAAAATTTTCACCAAATTTCTTAAATGGAAATAATGTAAACATTCATAAAAGAAAAAGTACGAATGATATTCCAGATAGTAAGAATGAACATTTAAAAAAATATAGAAAATCAAGTACAGATCTTCCACCATCAAAAAACACTGCAACAAGTATGAAAGAGGGATATAGTGAATCTATAATGAATAAAATTCTCAATGAAATTCAGGAATTAAAACGAGAAAATCTTGAAAGCAGAATAAAGTGGGAAAAAAAATGGTGTGAGATTGATAACAAAATTGCAATTTTAGAAAAGCAATGTGCTGATTACAATACTGGCTTAGAAAAATTAAAAAATGCAGAAAAATAGTTTCACGAATCAAATGCAAGAGACTGTCACAATAGAAAAAGAGAATATACGTTTTAAGTATTCAGCTAATAAGACTGAAAATTTATAAAAAGAGTAATATTTTTTTAATGTAATATATTAACAAATTTACAAGCCTATTTATATATTTATTATTAAAGACTTATTAGCTTTTACTGTGTGAACTGATAATTTAAAATAACAAAATCTATTATTAGAACTCCAAAAGCTTATTTATTTTTGATACATTAAGTAAACTATGCGTAAGAAAATCTAATAAAAAAATAAATAAACACACAAATCACGAATCACGATTGAAGTTTTCACATAATCGCGCCACACCTATAAACAATTATTTAAAGTTCCCTACCCAACCTCTATGACGCAAAAGCTGCACACAACCTAACCTCACTCTTGCTCATAGAGCCCTCCGCTCATTCCAGTCTCTCCGTTGACGTTAGACAGAAATGCTGTCAAAAGTAAAAGTGCACTAAGAAGAGGTACGTGGTACGTCTGATTTCAGTGTTTTTTCCGCTAGGTAGCGAATTTCCGAGACGACCTTGACTTTCTTCCTTCCCTCGAGCTTTTCCTACATTGGGCTAAGTGGCTACATTATATACACCAGCCTCTCAACCGTGATAATAGTAATAGGATTATTGCGGTGTTAATGGGATTGCCCTGCACTCACGCGCGAGCGCAGGCTTTTCCAAAAGTTCGCTTTCGTGCATTATTTTCGACGCAACTATATGGTCGGGCTTGCGATAAGCGTAATTAAATGTATATACCTAATAAACGCGCGTGAGTCGTTCACTCCGTTTCCCGAAATTTTCGTAGACGAAATTTTTTCTGGCTGAGTTAGATTGTGAGTTTGTGACGCACTGTCGGGAATTTATAGGTTACTTTAAGGAAAAAGTGTATAGCAAGAAGATTCGCGTCTTTTTCGGGATTATCATAAAATGCGACTGTACGTTTACTGTCACTGTACTTTTTTCTTTTTTTTTTTTTTTTTAATTGGAAAATTTATTGAGCAACGAAAGTGTTTTAGCAGTGGATCCAGATATTTTTTATATAGATTTTTATGCATCTTGTGTGTTTCAGGTGTGTAAATAACAGCTAGAATGGATATCAATACGAAGCTTCGAACTTTAGATGCAGAAGTTAAGCTGAATTTAAAGGACAAGAAACCCAGGATGATATGTGATCGTCTAAGTAAGCTGTATGAGTCTGGCATGGAAGCTAAACAGAAGAAAAAACATGATACAGCTTACATTTACTTTACAAGATGGATAGGTTGCGTTAAATGGCTGAAAACAAAAGGTCTAGACAAAAAAACGATTGAGAATTATTTTCCAAGTTCTAAGGTGAACAAGACTATTAACTGTTTCTTCTTTTTCCCTTTTTCTAATTCTACAAAATTTTAGAAGGTATTTACAGTGATTTAATTTATTTTAGATCAAAAGTGTCAAAAATTTACATCAAGAAGTTATAAATAGTTTAACACTTGAACTTGATGTTGAAAAAAGTCGAAAATATCGTCTTGCAAATCCACAATTGAAAACTAGTAGTATAGGTTCTAGTATAGATGATGACATAGCCCTTTTACTTCCTGATACTCCAAATGAGGAACCACAACCTAAAGAAAATGATGAAATTACATGTACAGAATTGTTTAAAATTTTAAATAAAAATGTGAAACCTAGTGATAAAAGATTTCTTGTCATAGACGTAAGAAGTAAAATAGATTATGACTTGACAAGAATATCATTCCCAGATAAAATGATCAACATTCCAGCTGAAAAGATAGAATCTAAGTAAGGGATATGTCCTAAACAATTTGATATAACAAAGTTTAAAACTTATTTTATACAAATTTCTTATTTACAGCAAAGCAGCAAATTATTATGCTTGTGTATTAATAGAAGACGAGGAAGCCATGGACAGGTTTAACAGAAGATCAGCAAGATACACTGATATTGTTGTTTTACTTGATTGGTACTCTTCTTTAAATACCATGAAAAGTAATAGCCCAATAGCTATATTAAGAAGATGTCTAAAAGAATTCGATGGAAGGACAGAATATAAAAGGATGGCAGTTTTGAAAGGTGGTTTTGCAGAATGGATAAATACATATCCTAAATATGTTACTAATCCATCTATAAAAAAACCGTTTGTTCCAAAGGTTAGTATTATACTATTTTTATTGTCATTTTATTAAAATTCTATCATATTTTTGTTATTAAATTATTATTTAACTAATTAATACTGTTTTGAAGGATACATCAAGTGAAAAAGCTGGTAAAGTTAGTAGTAATTCTCTGCCATCAGTTCCAACAAATGAGAACTTAAATCCAATGCTAACAATACCAACAACACCTAATCCGTATATTTCTAATTTGCAAATTTTTCCAACCTCAGACATACAACCCGTGGTAAGAATTTTAAATTTTCAAAATGGTAGATTTCGTTATAAGAGCGTAAAGTCGATCGTGTTGCAAACATTATTTTTCGTTATAGTATAGGCGTAAAGAAAAGCACGAATATGTTTATGGGTTGCAGGCGTAAAATTGAATTTTAAAATTTAACTTTCCGCCCGCAACCCATAAAGATATTTGCGCTTTACTTTACGTCTACTATGACGAAAAAGTATTTATATAGTTCACAAAGTTATTCAAATCTCAGATTTTTTCTCACTTTAAATTAATTGTTTATGATAAAAATTTACGATTTTATATTTCAAAGCAAAATACTTTCTAAAAATTATTTTTTAAAATATTTATTTGTTAACATTGTTAACAATATTAAGAATAATATTTTAAATTTAAGTATATTATAATTATTTTTAGGATACATCGAGTGATACACTTGATAAAGTTAATTATTCTCCCATGCCCTCGATCGAAAATTATGCGCCATCTCCAGTACTGCCAAGAACACGTCCATTAGGTGTACCAGTTAAACAAATACTTCCATCACAAATACCGGTGAGAAATAGTTTCCAGTAACGTCAGTTAAATTAATTAAATTATTTCGGGGATGCATATGCAAGTCTATTTATTCTAAACTTCGTAAATTCAGTCAAGAATTATAAATTAGTGCAGGCACTTTTGAAAGATCATTACTAATGTAATAACCAGTAGTTATTGAGACTTGAATTGTTCGACATCTTTGCTATTAACAACAATCAAAGAGCCGCCTTCCTTTTAAATTCCATTTAAACCATTGGCTTTTTGAAGATTACAAATTGAAAGGAAAAAAATTACCAAAATTTAACGAAATTCCTTTCTTTCAGATACCCATGGATATAAACCCTCAGCCAGCCCTGGAACTCAACTACCCTGACTTTACCAGAACTTATGAGCTGCCACCGCCATCCCTCGTAAACGGATACTATCCCGAGTTAAACAGCAGCAACAGTAGCTCAATAGACCGTCAGCTGTTGCGCCAGAACAATATAACGCGCGATGCGATGGTGAGCGTGGAGAAGCTACCGGAGCGGCCACGCATCGACCGTAGCAAGAAGCCCCAGACTCTGGGCCGCAAAAACTCGACTCCATCGCTCGAGGCGCAGCAGAAGTTGGAAAAGGATCTTGCCGACGTACGACAGACGATCGTAATGTTCTCCAATCGTAACCCAACCGGTTGGACGTGCGAGCAGCTTGAAACGCTGCGCATCAAGGAGCAGGAATTGGTAATTGGTTTCTAGCCTTAGATATTTATTGAATATTAAGTATATATAAGTACTTATTTGGATATAAAAATATTTAGAGTTGGTCTGTTTTCATAAACGTGGTTAAACGTTCCGGATCCCTTCATAATTTAACACGATGTTCCGAAACTCCATTCGAGTTTCCGCATTTCGGAATATGCCCACAAAGTATTGTTAAGTTAAATGTTTATCGTCGTGCCGATTGGTCTCATATTTTCGATGAAAAAAAAAGCTAACTTCAGGTTATTTATTTGTTTTTAAATTCAAATAAGGTTAACATTTGGATATAAAAGAAAAACTGTAGGCGCTCGCCTCGAGCATGCAAGATCTGCTATAGAAAACGAAATCTTTTGTTTAATTTTACAAGAACCATCATATTGATACAATACAAGTATGAAATACCATGTCGAATTTTTGCATTTGGGATAAAGAAATCTTTTCTAACTATATTTTTTAATTTCTCAGTATGTAAGCTACTAACACTAAAAATCTAATGTAACTCCAGGAATTAAAATCCAAAATCTTAACTATTCACATACACATTTGAATCCAAATTACATTTCGAAAATCTTGTTTCACAAGCAGTCTTTGATATAGCTTTGCAAAACTATTGTAATCATAATATAGCCGTCGTATTAATCTGAGAAAAAAAGTCACTCCAAATAAGATACAACGGAAGCAGGTTATATAAAAATCTATTCTCTTGTTATATTATCATTACAGATTACTGAAATAGAAAAACTTCGAAAATCAGAGGAGGTGAAACCCAGCAAACTGTATCCGGAATTACCAGACGTGTCGACCATGTCCATACGCGGTAAACCTCGGGTCCCGCGACCACCGAAGTCAGACCTTAGGTAAGCACTCCCATCTTACAAAAATCATCTCGCAAACCTTTCAGCACCTTGACTACTTAATTGGTCTCTTCCAACCTTCAGCGAGGAGAAAGAAAACATTCCTCGCGAGGCGCCTCGGCCCAAACCAGCGGACAAACCTCACATGCCACCGCCACCGCAGAAAATGGAAGTCGTCGAGGACCCCGACACCGAGCCCGAAGAGGAGATCCGCAAAGAGCCGCTGAAACACGACAAGCCAACTATTTCGTCGGGCGGCTTGAAGCGCTCGCACACGAGTCCAGATCTCCTGAAGGTAAAGAAGTTAAAAGCCCGGCAGCAAGTAAATATCGCTTTTTTTATTTCTCATTTTCTTTTTTTATACTTTATTTATTTTGCATCTTCACACGCTCGTTTGAAAAGCCTCGCCTACAGACCAGACCGAGCAAATGTACAGCAAATGTCATTTCCAGTTGTTCAAGCAGATCGTTTCCCCTTTTATTTTTGCAGGAGAAGAAGCCAGTGCCCGAGGTCAACCGCTCCCTCAAGCCGAAAGTCGTGGTGGATAACACGAATTACAACGCCTACAACGCGTACTATACCTCCAAGGATAGGGAGCAGCGACTGGAGCCGGTTTATTCCAGTGTAAAAAACGTGAGTCGTTTTGTTTTTCTTTTTTTTTTTTTCAAGTGACTACAGATTCCTGTTTTAAGCAGCAAACGGTATGAGTAATCGAATGCTTTCGGGAGATAGAAAGGTAGCTTTGAGATAGGAAAGTGCAGAGAAAGCTAGATAAGTTCTGCTTCAAATGCATATTTTGTGCTTATCTTTTTTCTACAGTTTTACATTCTTCGTGCGTAAATGTTTGAACGTAGGTAATTTTTTGATTTTTTTTTTACGATTATCAGAATTGAATATTCGTTGAGTATTGTCTTTTTTTGAAAACAAGGCAAAATCTTCCTTTGTCGTAAGCTAGAAACTTTTTTATTGCTTTTTTATTAACATCGGAGCACTAAATACGTCGACAAATTTTCCTTTCTGTAAACATCGCATTAAGAGGCAATAGAAAAAAAAATTGACAATGATGCGATTTTAAACAAATAAAGAAAATTAAAAGAGCTAATAAAACAGGAATTCTGTATTTACTTAAGGATGGCATTGATTTTTATCTTGTTTTCGAACAATTGCATTCCGTGTATTTGAGAAAAAAAGAAGGTTTAAAAATAAAATAGGATACGCAGGTGAGAATTAAGTAGGCATTCAGCTCAAGGAGCGCAAAAATACATATATAGGAATGAAATCTGTTTTATCGACCCTGATCAGTCGCCTGATAAAATCGGCCTTTCTTTCGACGCTTATATAAGTCATTTTATAATCCCCAGCGGTTTCACGACTCTGGTAATCTCGTTAAATGTGTTACAAGAAAAAAATCATAATATTATTTGTAGTAGAAGTACGGAAAACACGCGGCAGCGGATGAACGTCGTTCTGAAAAAAGAGCGTATTAGCTAAAAAAAATTTTTACTACGAATTAGTCATTTTTATAAAATTTCGAGCCAAGTTTATATTAATCTATATGTTTCGTACATACTTTTCAGTAGTTAACACAATGTAAAATGGGCAGTATTTAACATAGTATTTTTTTGCTTCTTTTCCGGTTTTAAATTTGTCTGAATTACACAACATCCCAGAAGTAAAAATAAAAACTAATTGACAAAAGTAGAAACTACAATGTTGGTACTGATAATGAAATTATTTATATAAAATAAAAAAATTGATGCTAGCACCCAAAAATGACTCGTTTACCAAACCCTTTTTCAATCTTCTTAAAAACAAAAAGAAGATTAATTTCATTCCTCCCAAAAAGCTCGGCTCATCGCTCTATATAACCGCGCCAACAAACAAACAGCAGCCTCCACAAAACAAAGCCCCGCGGGTAAAAAATCTAATACACCGCAACGAAGCTCAACGCTCACGCTGTCGTCCCGTGTATGTTTACATGGCAATAACCCGACGACGGCTTACATAAACTCTCGCTCAGCTTTTTGCTCTTGAAAATTGAACTTTATTCGTCAGACGGTGAGGAAAAAATAATCACGCCCGACACGATTGAGGATCTCTCGCGCATATTACTCATCGCGCGGAGAGATAAGGCGAAGACACTGTGCCGGCACGTGTAAGAATTTAGTAACGCGCGCGCGCGGCGATGATTTTCTTCTTTCTTGCGCGCGGGTGAGTATATATACTGAGTAGAGAGATAGCGAGTGAGAGGCGGACTTTTTTTACTGGGTAGACGAACGCCCGATGTAAATAATAACAGATGAGAGAAAGAAAGGTTTCCTTTCGTCAGAGTCGGTGGCTGTGCTGTCGCCGTGGGATGATTTTTCAACAGAGACACGCGCGGATGCCAATTTCAGTATTTTGATGTACTTGAATGTAGTACTAATTGTTGTGTTGAATTTTTGAGCAGCTATGTATTATAAGGGTGGCAAGAAATAGTTTTAGTTTCTATTTGTTTACTATATAGTATATTATATT